>SJYO01007492.1:11901686-12018522 GCA_006410555.1 Capra ibex | reverse complement strand
CTGGAAACAACCGTTTCATTACAGAGACGAAAACTTATACGATAGATCCAACCAGTATTGAAAAGAAGGTTCCTCATTCGCAGAAAATTAAAGTACCGACGTTAGTGGTAGACGTCACTAAAACCTCGGGGGTTTTATCAGACTGTGACAAAGGTGACAAAGGGATAGATAAAAGGTACTTCACTACCCTGGTCTACGGTACTAGAAGTAAAAGACTCACAACTCGAATTTCAGTTGAAAAAGTGAGAGGAGAAAGTGAAAGTAGTTCTCCGAAAACTCAAGGAGAAGTGAAAGACGGTATTCCCACCACAGTATACGTATAGACTCCAATAACAATAAAGAGGGCCGTTAGAACTAAAGTCGAATACGAAGAAGGTCGGGTCGCAAAGAGTACTACATGAGACGTATATTCAATTTATTCGTCCCACTGTTATATGTCGAAACCGCCTAAGGAAAAGGATAAACCTTGGTCAGACAACAAGGTACAGGTCAAGATTGACAACGAAGGACTGGGCGTATGTCCAAAGAGTTCTCCGTCCAGTCCACCAGACCATAAGGGTAGAGAAAGTCTTAAAAGGTGTCAAATAACACTAGGTGTGTCAGTTTCCGAAACCGTATCAGTTATTTCGTCTTTATCTACAAAAAGACCTTGAGAGAACGAAAAGGGTACTAGGTTGCCTACAATCGTCAAACTAGAGACCAAGGAGACGGAAAAGATTTTGGTCGAACTTGTAGACCTTCAAGTGCCAAGTGTATAACGACTTCGGACCGAACCTCTTAAAACTCGTAATGAAATCATCATACACTCTACTCACGTTAACACAAGTAATACAATTAACAATGATTTTTTTTTTGGGACATAAAAACCACAACGAACATTATTCACAATTAAAACCCCTTTTCTATGTTTATCCGTACGTGTGTGTGTGTGTGTGTGCGTGTGTGTGTGCGTGCACATTTTTATGAGTATTAGGATGTTGGGTCTCTGTTAATTGGAACCCATATAAAGACATAACTAAAAGGAAAAGGGTATAATAAAAAAACTAACAAGACATCTGATGAAAAGAGTGGAATATTATAATACTTTTATAAGTAGACATTTATCTTGTTTTTGGTAAGACGACCATTGGACTTATTTTTTACTAGGGGGATTATCTTACATGTCCCTATGTGTTTACTTTTCTATACAACTTTGGTAATCTAAAATATAGAGAAAAGAGAATTCGACTAAAGGAACAAATATCATTATAAATGTATTAATACAATTATAGATGTGTATATCTATGTATGTGTTTTACGTCTCCCGTCTAAGTCCTATTATGGTGGTCACAATAATGATTGTGATAGTAATGATTTTCACTAAATTTCAAAGAAATATAAAGAGAAACGAATCCCATATAGGATGATCTCTTCATGTCTATTTAATAAAACGAAAACGTTTTAATAAAACTTTATTAGGACGACTCAAGTGAAGTAGTTGTTATGTATCAATCCAAGTATACAAAAAAACACACAGAATCTTAAACGAATAGGGAGTAAAATTAAAACAAAATACTACTGTATTTTGATATCTTAAGGTCTTAATTTAAGTGGTTCGTTCTATATAAGTCTCTTTAGTTTGAAAATAAACACAGACTGAGGACAATGAAATAAGGGTAAATCATAAGTAAAAATAATCAAAAAAATAAAAAGGAGGTAAAAAAAACTCTATTCGTTTATGTATACACACACATAAGGATACGGGAAGATATAAGTCATTTGACATTATATATGTGACAAAATGAAAAAATAAAAAAAGTGACTACAAGTTATATGAGACCACTAGTTACGTGTCGTCATCTATCTTAATATATGAACTACGATGAAGTAACACCAGTACATATATATAATAAGTCAGCCGAGGGACCCAACAAAGAGTAGAACGAATCTCATCTATGGTAATTGTCAGCATTGTTACTTGTTGGTACGTAGGTAGAAAAAAATAAACGGTCACATAGAAACCTTATCTAAGGATCTCAACCCAAACGACCTAGTTTCCCTTTTACGTATATATGTCAAAACTAGGTATCGGTTTAAGGGGAAGTGGTCCTACATACTGTCATAGTAAAGGGGGTGTCGGAGAGATTGTCTCATATGATAACTTGTAAAGTTAAAACGGTCAGACTGTTCATCATAGAGTCACACCAAAATTAAACATAAGGAAAATGATACGAAACTTAATTTGTAGCAGTATATACCTTCCCGGTAAACGCCAAGGAAAAGACACTTAAAACAAGCATAGAGATCGGGTAAAAGGGTTTTCCAATGACCAGAAAAAGAAGATAAACAGGGTCGAAATAATTCTATATTAACTGATATTTACTATATATTGTGACACATTCAAATTCCACATGTTACAACTAAAGTATGTGCATGTACCGTTATACTACTGGTGGTGTCGTAATCGATTATGAGAAGAGAGAGAGAGAAACCTTCGAGAACTATATAATATATATATTTGGTAAACTCTACGTCAACGTTTATTTAAACTCAAATAAATAAATAAGTGAACCGAACACCACAAAAGAACTAATAGGGGAGGAAAAATATTATCTAAGAAAATTACTTCAGTTAAATAATTAGAAAAGGGAATAATGAAGACCCAAAACTCAAAATCAAATTTGCCGAAAGAAGTAAGGGTCCAATATAAAGGGAAAAATAATCTTAAGGTAACTAGAGTAGTCAGAGAGAACGGTCCTACGACATGGGAGAACAAGGTAACAGAAAACAGAGTAGGTATTCCGTTTTAGGTTAGTTTCTAATTAGTTTAGACTGTGAGAATGTGAAATATTTGAGTTTCACGACGATCTTGTGTGTGTGTGTGTGTGTCTGACCAAGGGGATGTTTAAGTACCTGACCTCGGATCCACTCGGGAGTGTGAACGAGTCACCGATAACGCTTAGAAGAAGTGAGAGGTACTTGAGATAGCAAAAAGTCGGAATAGTTTCGTCTGTAGAGAAGAAAAGAGAGTGAAGTGTCTGTTGTAGTTCGAATAGTCTGTCCTTGAGGAACGTGAAGAATGAAAGAATGGAAGGAAGTCTAGGTAATTTCGACCAGAGAGGTAGTGCGGTACGTCGGGTGAGGACAGACAAAGGGCGATTCGTATGTCATTCGAGCCCAGAGAGGATACACCTTTGATTGAGATTACCGTCTTTCGCTTCCCTCGATTTCTCGGAGAACTACTCCCACTTCCTCCTCTCCCTTTTCGACCGAATTTTGAGTTGTAAGTTTTTTGATTCTAGTACCGTCGACCAGGGTAGTGAAGTACCGCTTACTCGCCCACCTCCCCTCATCTCCGTTACTGGATAGAAGACAACCCGAGGTTTTAGTAACGTCTACCACTGACATCGGTGCTCTAATCTTCAAGAAAGAAGGAGTTTCCTTCCGATACTTTTTGGATCACATAATTTTTCGTTTCTGTAGTGAAACGACTGTTTCCAGACATATCAGTTTCGATACCAGAAAGGTCATCAGTACGTGCCTACACTCTCAACCTGATATTTCTTTCGACTTGTGACTTCTTAACAACGAAAGTTTAACACCACGATCTCCTCTGAGAACTCTCAGGGAACCTGTCGTTCCTCTCGTTTGGTCAGTTAGGATTCCCTTGAGGTGGGACTTATAAGTGACCTTCCTGACTACGACTTCGACTTCAAGGTCATGAAACCAGTAGTCTACTCTTCTTGGTTGAGTAACCTTTTCTGGGACTACGACCCTTTCTGACTTCCGTCTTCCTCTTCTCCCGTTGTCTCCTGCTCTACCAACCTACCGTAGTGTCTAAGTTACCTGTACTTGAACCCGTTTGAAGTCCTCTACCACTCCCTGTCCCCCCGGACCGCACGACGTCGGGTTCCCCTAGTGTTTCTCAGTCTGTGCTGAATCACTGACTTGTTGCTGTTGTTTGATTGACTGAGTTTGAGAGGACTGGTACAAGGGTCCGAGGGTTAGAGAGAGGTAGGAGAGGACCGTTTTGGAGCTCTTTCTCTCCAGCTATGAGACAGAGTCGAAGGAGTAGAGGATAAGTGAGGAACCAGATGACGATAGACCTAAAATAAGGAGACTCTGATCAATACAAGATAGTTGGAACACGAGAAACATCAAGGGACTTGTACGACCAGAAGTACCTAAATGTGTGCGTCGGAGCGGACTTTACATCGGCGGAGTGGTAAGAGACATAATGGGGTAGGGAAAGGGAGAGATAAACGGACCTTTCAGGGAAGAGTCAAAATTCCAAGCTCCGACGAAAGGGACGTGTCGGAGGGAGTGAGGGGGTCCGTCTGGACATGAGAAGGTGATCCTAAAGGTGACTCGAAACAAGTCGGGGGTCCTCCACCGAGTTACGGACGTCTCCGGAACCTTTGACTCGGACCCCGGTATGTGTTGTCCTTTACCCCACCCCACTACCATTTCCACCACACACACACACACACGCACACGCACGCACACACACACACACACACACAATTAACACGTCCGCCAGACCCGTCTCGGGGTACGATGTGGACCTCTTAAGGCCCCGAAGACAGGTCTCTGGTCACGGTCAGACCCCCGGGTCGGTCCCACCTCCGCCGGGAACTCCACGTCTTATTGACCGGTCTGATCGTCCCAACACCCTGCGGACTGGACGAACGGGACCGGATCGCCCATCACCCCGTCCCACCCCGTTCGAGGTCGTCTGTCCGGGGTCGGGCGGTCGAGACGGTCGAGACGACTCTTGGGGTCGTGCTCTTCGTCGGAACTCTAGTCCAAAGTCCTCCCACACACACTCACGCACTCTTCCTTGTCCCCTTACTCCTCCGCCTTCGACGTGACCCTACACACGCAGAAAAGAAGAACCTGTCATCTCGTATCATCTCACCTCTGAGCCCTGACCCTCCCGTGTACGATTCCCACCCAGACTGGGGGGACACGGAGAGTATCGCTCCGACCTTGGGGTCCTGGGTACACTGACGGGACGGGTGGATGGATATTTGACTCTCTCCTGCTACTTGAGCCGTGTAACCAGTGAGTCGGTCGGTCCTACCCGTTGGGTCCTCGGGGGATGGGGGTTGTGTGTGTTTCCTGAGAGGGTCGAGTAACTACGGGTCGTCAGACCGTCTCCACGTTACATCTTTCACTTACAGGGGTTAGGACCAAGTGGGTGGATTTGGTAAAGGATTCCGGACCTTGTAGTTCGGACACGGGTCTCTGGTCGTCTCTTCAATTGACCCAGAGTGATTGTTCCTCCCCTCACCAAGAAATACCCGTGGTCGTCTGGGTCTCGTCCCAGAAGGAGGATCAAGGATGGTTGGGTCGTCTCTTTCGACGGAGGTCTACACTCGAACGACCTAATTCCGTTGTGTGTCGAAGCCGGGAGGTAGACACGGATACCCCAACCCACTGGTCGGAAGACCGGTAAAGAGAGTCATTCCTACTTTTCGGGTTCGTCGGACCCTCTGTTTTCCTTCCGTCTCGGGTCCTCACCCAGGACTGTGGTCCCCGGTGTCGTGTCGTCAGACGGTCTGAGTCGGTATCCGGTTTTCTCACTCTACCAGTAGGTTGCTCCATTTTCGATTTGGGATCTCTAGGAGGAAAGATCTTGGACGAGACCCCTCGCTTCCCCACCCGTTTCGTCCCCCTGTGTGTAAGAGATCTTAGATGGACTAGAGTAAACCCTAGAACGACACCGTCGGGGTGGTATTTACCGGGACGTGACAGTCTGAGACCATATACAGGTTCGCCCGGTCTACTCGCGAAACGGTTACTAAACAGGTCGAAGGTAAGACGACAGTGAGGAAGACGATTGGATGGACTTACCCAGGACGTCTTCTCATCCTCAATCTCCTCTTTCCCAGTACTTAGACGTTCTGTCCACCTATATACAGGACTCTCTTCTCCGTCCCTTCTGTTTGTCGTCCATGGTTGGTTGGTTTGTGCTCGTGCTTCGCCGTCGGAGGTTGGGATGCGTCCTACTCGACCTCGACGTCGTCCGTCGGGGTAGGTTGTTGACGAACGGACGAACCAAAGGGGCCACCGAGTCTGCCATTTCTTAAGTGGACGTCACGTTTCTCTGAACCCAAGGTAGGGACCAAGTCCTTTTAGGGGACCTCTTCCCTTACTGATGGGTGAGGTAATAAGAACGGATTTCTTAAGGTACCTGTCTCGTCGGACCGTCTGATATCATGTACCCCAGTGTTTTTTCAGTCTGTACTCACTCAATGACTCGTTGTTGTTGTACTTCCAGAGTCTGGTTGCATCCCAAATCTTTGTAGAACTTCCTCTACGACTCGGAACTTTCTGTTCATATAAACTCGAGTATCTCGTACCACCCTTTTCACAACTAAGCTCTTCTTCCCCTCACGTCTGTTTCCGAGTCCTCCCTTCTCTTGGTCTTACCTCCCTTCTCTTGGTCTTAGCTGGGAGGGAAGTTCCGTTTCTCTCTGACGACTCCGGCGGTCTCGCCTCGTCGTGGGTTGTTCCCGTCCCCTCGAAGTCGGACCGAGGCTGGATCACTAGACGGGAAATCAGGGTGAGTCCGTCCGCGTCGTACTCCTTCCTTACTCACCCGTTCACACAAGACTGACCCACGTTTGACCCATGTTCCGTCGACTCCTCGTCCGACACGTGTCTCCCTTTTCCGGTCCTGTCCCGCACGCAGTCGTGACGTCCCCAACCGGACTACGGGGCTCCACCACAGTCCTGGTTAAAGTTCGACCTAGTAGTGATCATTGAACCCCGTGAGTCAAGTACGAGAAAGAACAACCGTGGAACGTCACCTATAGACACAAGGAAGGAGGAGGAAGACATTTCATGGGTGAAGAATAAGGTATACCAGGATCAACTCGACTGAGGGGTGACGACGAAGCCACCAGTGCACCTTACCTGACTGGTGAGTTCTATGAAGTGGAGAACCTTGGTGTCATTAACTAAACTGTTACCCGTGAACTGGGTTCATCCTACTCAGTTTAAGAAGAGACCCGAAATTATAAACCTGTGATTCTCTATATTCTCAGAGAGAAAAGAGAGAAAGGGAGACTCTATCACTCGACATTTCCGAAGTAATCGGATCTTGTCCCGAACACGTTTAGTACCGGGTTTCCGGTCGACGGACAAACATATTTATTTCAAAATAATTTTGTGTATATTTATTTCTAAATAATTTTGTGTCGGTGTCCCGAAGGGACCACCGAGTCACCATTTCTTAGACGCACGATTAAGTTCTCTGGCCCCAAACTAGGGACACAACCCTTCTCGGGGACCTCTTCCCTTCCCGTTAGGTGAGGTCACAAGAACGGACCTCTTAAGGCACCTGTCTCCTCGGACCGCCCGATGTCACGTACCCCAACGTCTCAGCACTGACTCGCTGATTGTAAAAGTGAAAGTGTTCCGAAGAGACGACCGAGTCGACATCTCTTAGACGGACGGTCACGCCCTCTGGGCCCAAGGTAGGCACCAGTCCCTTCTATTATGTGTACGAGTCTCGTTGATTCGGGTACTCGGTGTCGATGACTCAGACACGAGATCTCTGGTACTCGGTTTTAAGATTTTAGGTACGCGGATCTCGGGCGTGAGGTGGTGTACTCTTCTGTTTCGGTGTCGTTACTCTTCGGGCGGGCGGTGTTTATCTCTCCTCGAGGACAAACTCTTTTCGAGGACGTCGTTGTTTCTGGGTCGTGTTGGTGTGTGTGTGTTTTTTTTGGGTTGTACCGGTGTGAGTAAGTAAACGGATTACTACAGATACCAACGAAATTACGACACAGTCGTCTCCACTCATCGACACCGTCTCTCATGTATCGGACGTTTCGACTTTTATAAATGATAGGTCTGGAAATTCTTTCTTTTTTAAACAGGGGACACCCGGATCTTGACGATCTCGGTAGAAAACACCAATGTGTCTCCTTGACAGACGTCTTGTCACTTCGGGTCCCTTTCGCCTCGGTTCTATACTCTCTTTTTGTCACTCCCGATCAGGTCCACCCGGACTTCTATGAAGTCGAACCTTGTATTCAATATATTTACTTAGGTAAAGGAAAAACGAACTTAATCAAACTATATCCAAAGATGGTTGATGTTGTCGATGAACTCCTATTTCAAATTCGAAAAATCAGACCAAATGTTTCGGGGTCTGACACTAGACTAAAGGAATACGATTCGAGGGACGAAGTCTGTGACGGAGAGGAAAGGAGGGGGAGGGATTCGAAATCGGTACAGGTTGTTGAATGTCTAAGATCCGGGACGGTCTGAGAATTTGTGGAGGTACGGAAAGGTGGACGACACGGGAAACGGACCTTACGAGAAGGAGAAGTTAGCCTAGAGACGAGGAAGAAGTCGGACTGAGGTCACAGAAACGGAGACGTGTCCAGCCCAAAAGGGACTCGGTGTACCCCGACTTCCTCGGAGAGGTCCAGGGGCGACAAGAGACACGTAGGAGGACCGTGACTGACGTATAATTATACGGACAAAGGAGGGGTCGTGTACCGGTCCTACGACATCCACGAGTCATTTACTGGTGACCGACCTTCTCCTTTTTCTTAAACCCCACTGGCCGAGGTGTCACACCCGGGGGTACCCGGTCACGTCCGGCTCAAACGAGTGGACACCTCGAGACTCCCGCCGAAAAACACGTCGAGGAGTACCCGTGAAACTAGGGGGACGAGGTTTCACTACAGGTCCGAAGGTCACTGTAGAGATGACAAAGGATCGTTTGGGGAGGACAAACCTTTACAACGGTCGACGACGGGGAGGAAGACAAATCCCTGAGACCGATGTAGACACAGGTCTGTCCGACCTCGGTGTACGTACTGCACACACTGTCCGTCCCTCGGAACACGACTTCCTCCGGGAGTTGCCCCGTCACGGACCTGACGACAACTGTCCCCAGGGGCTGAGACGACTGTCTGACATGGGTCGTACCTGGTTCCTCCTTCCCTTCCCCGGGCTATAGGACCATTCCTCTCCCTTCACACCCCTCCACTCCTCTCCTGGTACTCGACCCTTCGTGTTCTCCGTTCTCGTGGAGGGGGTCAGTCTCAAACCTACTACCGGTCTGACAGATGTCTCCGGCGTATTGGGTCTCGGGTTCCTGTGTCAGGGTCCGGGTCACTGGCGGGAGGTCGAGAGGTTAAGAACGATTCGGGGTCGAATAGGGTCCATGGCACGATCAGGAACCCTTATACTGTCATGTCGAGTCTCAGGACCGAAGTACCTACTACCTACTCCGTCGTTTATGTGTGTGTCTCCGTTGCCACTTTGCGCACTGTCTACTGTTGTCATTATTGTCGTCAAATGTCAGTGACTCGAGAACGTTATAAGATCTGTGATAGACTTCACATACGAACAGTAGAATAAAAGAGGAAGGAGGAGTGTTCTCGGAGTACCTACCTGTGTTACAGTAGGAATGAAATAGTATGCCGGAAACCCTATGTGCTTTCAGTGACCTGGGGACCCCTTCACGTGACAGTCCCTACCTCTCTCCTGCCTTCGTCTGGTGTCCCCCACCACGTCCCTCTCTTCACTCTCGCAAAGTCTCTCTTTTCCGGTAAAGATGTCTTTGTACCATGACCTCCTCTCGTGTCTTTGCCTGACCCTCGACCGCTCACTTTGTCCTCCCTCTTCTTGACTCGGACGAACATGACCCCCTTCCTCGATCGTCTCCTCTGCCCCTACCCAGTGCCCTCTGTCTCCCCGTCGTCGCCTCTCCGGGGCCCTCCGTTCCCCTGGTCTAGTCTCATCCTCCCTTCCCTGGGTCTCGCGGTTGACTGAGAAGGGACCCTTTACCCCCTCGTCCACTCCCACCGAAGAGACGTTCCTCACGACCCTCGACCCCCTCGGAGCAAAGAGACCCCTTAGAGACTCCAATTCCCAATACCTACACTTCCACACTCGACACCATTGACTTCTCCAAACCTCGACTGTGACATTCAGTTGGTCCCTAATGACTCGTCACGACTTATGACCCTCTCAGACCTCTGGAGACAGAGGTGGTCCTACGGCGTCACCCTGGCTATGTAAGCTAAGTACACAGAGATAATTGTCAAGTGGTTGGGTCTTCGTCTTCGTCTTTTTCACCGACCTAGTCAAAGTAGTCCAAACCTGGGACGACATACTCCACTCGATCTCCGTGTGTCCTCACACTGTCTGCACCACCCCTACAGTCACTACCTCTTCTGGCACCACCTTCCCATGTCTTGAGTTTCTGTACCACCCCTATAGTCACTGCCTATCCTGGCACCACCTTCCCACCCTAAAGACCGAAACTACGCCTCTTTCTCTCCGGTCCGTCTCCGTCAACTAGTTCGTTTTGAATCCTCAGTAAGAAACGAAAAAATCAGGGTAAACGGGTCTAGTAGTGTAAGAGGGTTCTCTTTATAGATCAAATATCTGTCAGGAGATGGAACGGTTAACCTACCTCAGTAAGAACTGAGTAAATAAAAAGGACAGATAGAGAATTTACAAGTAGTCATTTAGGACAAGAGGGTAATTCGAGAGACAGGTGAAGTCAAGTCAAGTCAATGAGTCAACACAGACTGAGACGCTGGGGTACTTAGTGTCGTACGGTCCGGAGGGACAGGTAGTGGTTGAGGGTCTCAAGTGAGTCTGAGCGCAGGTAGCTCAGTCACTACGGTAGGTCGATAGAGTTCGAGACAGTAGGGGAAGAGGAGGACGGGGGTTAGGAGGGTCGTAGTCTCAGAAAAGGTTACTCAGTTGAGAAGCGAACTCCACCGGTTCCATGACCTCAAAGTCGAAGTCGTAGTAAGGAAGGTTTCTTTAGGGTCCCGACTAGAGGAAATCTTACCTGACCAACCTAGAGGAACGTCAGGTTCCCTGAGAGTTCTCAGAAGAGGTTGTGGTGTCAAGTTTTTGTAGTTAAGAAGCCACGAGTCGAAAGAAGTGTCAGGTTGAGAGTATAGGTATGTCCTGGTGACCTTTTTGGTATCGGAACTGATCTACCTGGAAACAACCGTTTCATTACAGAGACGAAAACTTATACGATAGATCCAACCAGTATTGAAAGGAAGGTTCCTCATTCGCAGAAAATTAAAGTACCGACGTTAGTGGTAGACGTCACTAAAACCTCGGGGGTTTTTATTTCAGACTGTGACAAAGGTGACAAAGGGGTAGACAAAGGGTACTTCACTACCCTAACCTACGGTACTAGAAGTAAAAGACTTACAACTCGAAATTCGGTTGAAAAAGTGAGAGGTGAAAGTGAAAGTAGTTCTCCGAAAAATCAAGGAGAAGTGAAAGACGGTATTCCGACGATGGTGGGTTTAGTGGGTTTAGTAGTGGGACACTGGTCACCAGTCACTTGTCGAAGGTAGGACCTGGGAGGTAAGGTAAGGATCTGATCGGTCTACCTATGAGGATTTAGTAGTCGGTGTATTCCTGTAAGGAGACGGATTTTGGAAGGGTGACGGAGACTAGTTTTGGTTTGGTGTCTGTTACTGGTTAGAGGGAGTAGGAGAAGAGTAAAGTAAAGTCCAGGAGGAGGACTGACTGGGGCTTTGTCATGGATAACCGGATGGTAGGTCAGGAACTTATGTTGTTTACAGAAGGACGGAAACCTGGAAAGACCTTGGGGACACCTGGAAGGGTTCCGACCGAGAAGTAAAAATAAGTCTAGAGACAAGTTTACAGTGGAGAAGTCTCTCCAGAAGAGGTTGGGGAGACAACTCCCACCCAAAGGAGGAGGACAGAGATAGTGAGTGGAAACAAAATGAAAGGAGTATTTGTAAGTCGTGACAAATTTTAATAGAACAAGTAAACGAATAAAAGAGTACACACACACGCACACGAACGAGTCAACACAGTCTGAGACTCTGAGGTACCTGACATCGGACTGTCCGAGGATCCAGGTACCCTAAAAGGTCCCGTCTTATGACCTCAACCAAAAGGTAAAGGAAGAGGTCCCCTAGAAGGGTCGGGCCCCTAGTTTGGGCGTAAAAGACGTAACCGTCCTCCTAAGAAATGGTGACTCACTGGTTCCTTCAGGGTAAATCATTTAATCTTGTTCTATTTATGACACCCCCTTTTCCATACCGTTCCAAAAATCCTCGTCGACTCACAGCTTGTCCTACCAGTCCCAAGTGAAGTACCTTTTCACTTTACACCTATGTCTGACCCTCCTCCATTCCCTCGTTCTGTCTACTTATGGACCTCCCCTTATAAGGTTCTCCCCGTTGTCGAGGTCATTTTCGGGGTTCCGTCGTTCCTCACACCGACAACATGTCACTCGTCTCCCTCCCATCAGTCGCCACTTTTGTCTCTCCTTTACCGTCCCCCGCCCCCCGCCTAGTACTACCGGAACCTCCGGCAACATTCCTGGAGTGGACTAACTCTGTCCTTCTGTGACGTGTACTCCCCTCCCACTAGAAGTTTCGACTCACCTGCGACGAAGGCACAATAGTGCCCCTTTTCTCTTTCTTCACCTCGTCTACGGACACCAAAATATCTAAACCACCCTCCGTCTAGAGACTAGAGTGAAGTATTTATGAATAAGTCGTAGATGGACGATACGATCCGCGTCAATATCCATGACCCCCTATACCATGACTTGTTTTATCCGTCTAGGGATCAGTGTGTCGCGAACGTAAGAGGTCAATATTACTTGACCATGTGTATCCTCTCCAGAGGGGTCCCCCACGTCACCATTTCTTAGACGGACAGTTAGGTCCTCTGTGCTCAAACTCGGGACCCAGTCCTTCTAGAGGACTTCCTCCTTTGCCGTTGGGTGGGGTTATAAGAACGGACCTCTTACAGTACCTGTCTCCTCGGACCACCCGATGTCAGGTACCCCAGCGTTACTCAACCTGTACTGACTTCGCTGATTTGTTGTTCAATGAGTTATTAAATGAATTTTCAACAAATAACAACCACAAAGGGACATTCTGAGACTCGACGTAGTTCCCTTCGAGAACTCTACTCCTCTAATGGAACGCAGGACGTCCTCCCGGGAATTAGGTAAGTGTTCACAGGAATCTTCTCTTTCCATGTGCCTCTATAGGGTGTTCGTCCTTTTTTCCGCTTTACTGGAGTCCCTGTCTCAGACTTCACTACACCGGTGTTCGGTTCTTGTGGTCGTCGACGATCTTCTCCCTTCTCCGCTCCGTCCCTGTCGGAGGGCCTCGTAGGTCCCCCTCACGTCGGGACGAGTGTGGAACTGGCGTCGGGTTTCTGCGACTACGGCCCGAAGACCGAAGGTCTCGGTGCTCTCTTAGACAGTGTGGTCGTTGTCCTTTGTTTATGTCCATACGATAAAGGACTCGGGGTTTCCTTCTACCTTGTCTTCTTCCCAAGTCGGTAAAAAAAAAAGGGAGGGAGACGAGTCTTTACTCCGTTGTTTGTCTCTTACTCGTCGTCGACACAAGAGTCTACTCGGGGAGCTGAAAGTCTCTTCCCCCGACTCCTTCCGTCGGACCTACTCCCGTGTTCCCGCAGTGACAGCTGGTGGTGGACGAGACGGAGGGTGGTGACGCCTGTCAGGGACCTTCGTGACGCTCCGTTTCAGACCTTTTACACTGACAAAGTCCTCCCAGGTTCAAGGTTTGTAGACCTACGGATACAGGTCGACCACCGACGACTCAGAGGTAGAATGAGAGTCTTTAGAGATGGGACTCAAGCTCAGTATAGGTGGACGAAGACCTTGTAGAACAGATTATACGAGGTGGCTGTGGATGCGAGGTACATAAAAAATCTTTCCCCAGATAATAGAAGGGGATTGGGATCAAGAGAGAGAAAAAGAGAGAAAAAAGTTACTTATCGTGGGTTTAGTGTCCGGTTCCCCGTTGGAGAGGTCGACAAGTGACGGGGATTTCGGACTCGCGTTAGATTGACGGAGAGAGACATCCCTTCACACTCCCTGTACGGTTGGAGTCGGTCCCTTCAGACTTCGGGAACTTGGGTACACCGACCTAAAGTAGTGTGAGAGAAGTGACGAGGTCCCACCCGTTATGTAACTACGTGTGACGAGAACCCTAAGGGTACGGATCGAACCCCGAGACCAGGATGTACCTTATGAGAGTGATAGAGACAAGGTCCCCCAGGTCGTAATAAGAACTGAAACCTCTGGAAACCTCCGAAGTCCCCGTCTTAACGGTTTGTCTTACCCAGTTCGACTATCTACCCTTGGGGCGTACAGTGTCAGGGTAACAGTTCTATGTGTCCCTCTAACAGGATATCATTCTTAAAGTCCGGGACACGTTTGTGACTACGACGATGAGAGCAATGAAGACGGTAAAGGGTGGAGACGCACCGACAGGACCGGGGACGTTTGGGTTCTCCAGGATGCAGACGTGAGTACTGTTGGATTCTTCGTGAGACTCTTTCTGACAGAATAGTAACACGTAATAGAACAGGGAGTGGACGGATTTTGTATCTTGTCGTGTATTGCAACATCCACTAGTCACCTGTTTACTTATTTGTCGTGGACTCCGTCCCCAAACAGTGTCTGTTTTTAGTGACTGGACGTCGGAAGTCAAAGGAGAAAGTGGGGGTAGGTAAGACTCGAGGGGACGAGAGACGCCGTGAGTCGTGGGGTAGTGGGAAGTCTGTTGGTGGTCCTTCTCTTGGTGAAAGATATCCAGCAAGATCCCTGGAAGGGTTCTGTGTTGTGCTGATCACGGACCATCTCATTTCCCAGGACCTCTGTTCGTTCGGGGTTGGGTAGAACAGGGGAGGGACCTTATAGAAATCTACAAGGTATAATAACTATGGTGACTGAATCCGAGTTTAGCGATCTGAAAGGACGGGAGTTAGGGAATACTCCCGGAGACACTGAATGAGGGAACGTGTACTGTTGGGTCTCGGAGTTAAGACTATGACCGGACCCAGAGACGGGGGTCCGAGAAATACTGGAATCGACGGAAAGACTAGAGACCGCAGATACGGTAGATACCGGTACCTGGTGATTACTGGGAACCCAAACGATTACAGATTGTGGTGGAAGGGATCGTCCAGGGATGGGGGATTAACGTCCAAGCCAGTTTCTATTTAACTTCTTCTCTTTGAGACTTTGTCAATCGTAGTGGGAGGTATAAATATCACATAAGGAAGGAGCTTTTCGTCCTTTATCCTCTCTACTCGAAGGAAGATTTAGATTTGACCATTTAAAGTTCCGTTTGGATGAAACGGAAGAGGAGGAAGTCACTAGAATGAGAGATGGGATGGAGTCGATGAATAAGGATATATGGGATATAGGATCTGGTTCGGTTAAGATTTCGGGACAGATTAGAGTCAGAGTTTGAGAGTCAGAGGTTGACAGAGGTGGATAGACGTATCGATATCGAGTGGACGAGAAGATCGTTTTGAGATTGTTAGGAAGTTGTGTGATCCTGGATGTTCGGTGATCGAGAGGGTAGAAAAGTGACAGGAAGTGGAGGAATACAAGAATGACGACAAGAGTGGGTCGAATTCAAGGTTTAGTCGGTGGAGGCACATAAATAGGAGTTGAAGAAACGAGGAGGAAGTAAGTCGATTTTGTGTTGAGGACAACTTAGGGTGTAGGATGGATGAGACCTGCACCTGGACACGTCTACTTTCATCGACCAGTCTCCGTTTACGTACGACCGAGTGGTGGGATTTAAGCTCACTATCTGTGCCTTTGTTAGATTCACAGGTAGTTACCTACTTACCCATTCCTTTTACGGAGTGTGTGTGTGTGTTAGATTCACAGGTAGGTACCTACTTACCCATTTCTTTTGCAGAGTGTGTGTGTCTCTCCTTATAATAAGTCGGTAATTTTTTAATTCAGAACGGTAAACACTGTTGTATTTATCTAGAACTCTCGTGATACGATTCATTCTATTCAGTCTCTTTCTGTTTATGGTATACTAGAGTGAATACACCCCTTATATTTTGTTTGTTTTTCAAGTTCATATGTCTTTTCAACTTTCTTGTCATGTTACCGGTGGACCTAAATTAGTAGTGTGTAAAGAAATGGTTTTGAGTGAAACTCTTCCTTGATAGATATGAGGAGGAAAGAAAGAAATTTTTTTTTTTTAATAACTTCGTATCAACTAAATGTTACAACACGGTTGGAGACGACATGTCGTTTCACTAAGTTTCAATATACGCATACATGTAAAATTTTATAAGAAAAGGTAATACCAAATAGTGTCCTATTCACAAAACGTCTTCTCGTCCCTTTTCTCTACACTATGGTAATACATCGTCGTAAATACGGTAACGTAGTCCTCTTTTTCCTCAGTCTCCTGATGGCGGGGAACCATCATCCTCCTCCAGACTCTCTTCTGGGTCACCCCACGGATCTGTTTTCTGTGCTTGCTTTAAGTCCTCTACTTTTAGTTGACTCCTAGGTAGTCTCAAAGATCTGTCCTAAATAGTTCAAACGTTCACGATGTGTCTTTATCTGGGACTCCGGGTAATCTTACATTCCTACTATTTATACTGGAAGTAGTCCGTTTCGGTGGGGTCTTTAATTCTTTAATCTACCACATAAACTTTACTTAGGAAGAGGTAATCATCTACGACAAAAATTTCATAAGTTGCCGTTCCTTGTCGTTGTCTCGTTCCTCTACTCTTTATCTTACGTCGAAAAGACCATTGTCGTAACTTTCACTCATTGGAGTTCTTCTTGAATCTGAGTCACCATTTTTTTAGGCGGACGGTTACGTCCTCTACGTCCAAGTTAGGGATGCAGTCCTTCTAGGGGACCTCTTCTTTTACCGTTGAGTGAGGTCATAAGAACGGACCTTTTAGGGTACCTGTCTCCTCGGATCGCCCGATGGCAGGTACCCCAGCGTTTCTCAGACTGTGATGCCCTGTGTGTGTGTTTAAAAGGCGACACGATATGTCATCTTGGAACGACAAATAGGTGAGATTTACAGTGTCAAATGTAGACGATTAGGGTTTACGGGTCAGGAAGGAAGGAGGTGGGTGGAGGGGGAACTGTTGGTGTACAGACGAGAGACAGACACTCAGACAAAGACAAAACCTATATTCAAGTAAACACGGTGGAAAATCTAAGGTGTACATTCACTATAGTATACTATGAACAGAAAGAGAAAGACTGACTTGAAATGTGAGTGGTAAAGACTAGAGAGAGGAGAGTGAAGAGAACTTAGGTAAGAGGTTTGACTTAGTAAGTTCCGGTGGTTAATGAAAGTACTACGATTTGGACTACCAGTCAAGAGTATATTACTGGTATGCTATAAGACTAAACGGACCTCGGTAGAACCAATCGATACAATAGGACCTCATTGATAATTATTATGGGTAAAAGTAAGAGATTTCACAGGATCAGACCTGTTGTTAAATATGTTAACGGGATGGCGGGTCGTTATCAAATAATGAGGAGAACTTTATGAACGGATTAAACCGAAGGTCTTGTGGCGTGACAGGTCCAAGAGGAACAATAAGGTGCGTACGGAGGAGACGCCAAAGAAGGAGTAGAGATAGTGGCGATGTCCAACGACGCGGGTTCCCGAGTCAGGAGCGAAGAGGAAGGTGTAAGTGAATACACTGGCTAGCGGAGAAGGTAAAAGCGTCGGACGGAGGGAGGGAGGGTACTTGCGGTCTGAAGAGCTATAGAGGTAGACCTACAAATTCTCCGTAGAGCACAAAACGTACAAATTTGAACTCAAGGGCTAGGAGGGGGACTTTAGACGAGAAGAACGTTAGTAAAGGGGTAGAACGATTCACCGTGGAAGTAAGAAGGTCAACGAGTCCGTTTTACGGACTTCAGTCGAATCTAAGAAGAGAGAGAAAGTATGGGTGTAGACGTGACAGTCTTTTGGACAGTCAAGAGGAAAGTCTTGTGTAGGACTTGTACTGTTAAGAATGGTGGTCGTGACAAAGGTGGTACTGACTCAGTGGTCGCAGAGAGAGTAGTCAGTAATGTTGTCGGAGGATTAAGCGGAGAGACGGAGTGCTGTCAGAATAGAGTAGTTCCGTCGGGTTCGCAAGGAGATTTTTGGATTCAATGAGGGAAGAGTCCTCGGAGGTAGGAATCTTACTGGAGGTCACAGGGGTACAACGTCGGAAAAGAATTTCAAGACTGAAGTAGAGGATAATAAAGGGTGAGGTCGTTGTATCCGGAGAAAGGACCAAAACCTAGGGTGGAGCCACGAAAACGTGACAGACAAAGGAGAAGGACCTTCCGAGAAGGGAGTCTATTGGTCGTATCGGGGAGGGCTTGAAGAAACTCCAACAGTGAATTTACAGTGGTAAGAGTTAGTGGGACAGACGAGAGCGGGATAAAGAGTGATAGATTATATGAGTCAAGTCAACGAGGCAGCACAGTCTGAGACGCTGGGGTACTTGGCGTCGTGCGGTCCGGAGGGACAGGTCGTGGTTGAGGACCTCAAATGGGTTTGAGTACAGGTAACTCAACCACTACGGTAGGTGGGTAGAGTAGGAGACAGTAGGGGAAGAGGAGGACGGGAGTCAGAGAGGGTCGTAGTCCCAGAAAAGTTTACTCAGTCGAGAAGCACCGGTTTCATAACCTCAAAGTCGAAGTTGTAGTCATGAAAGTTACTTGTGGGTCCTGACTAGAGGAAATCCTACCTGACCAACTTAGAGGAATGTCAGGTTCCCTGAGAGTTCTCAGAAGAGGTTGTGGTGTCAAGTTTTCGTAGTTAAGAAGCCACGAGTCGAAAGAAGTGTCAGGTTGAGATACACGCACGATTCACTGAAATCAGCACAGACTGGGAAACACTGGGGGTACCTGACATCGGACGATCCGAAGAGACAGGTACTCTAAGAGGTCCGTTCTTGTGACCTCACCCAACGGTATGGGAGGAGGTCCCCTAGAAGGGGTAGGACCCTAAGTTGGGTGCAGAGAACACGGAGGACGCAACCGTCAATCCAGGAAATGGTGATCGCGGTGGACCCTTCGGGTCAGATTGTATGATATGTAAAAAGAATATGTAGACCGTAACAACTGGACGAAGGGGTAGTCTTATACTCTCAGCCCGTGCTGACTCGCTGAAGTGAAAGACACTTCCGGCCTTCCAAAGGGACAAAACGAGTGATGACATAGAGGAGGTGACTGTCGTCGTCGGTTGTGAATCGTCCAGTTATTTGTAAACAACTTACTTACTTACATTTTGCTCTGACTTTTCTAAGTCGTAGTGTCTACTTCACTGTATCCGTACGGTTCAAGGGTCGTGTGGTCAATGAGTCATTGACACAAAGGAAGTGGGGGAGGAAGGGAGGGTCAAAACCATAGTCGGTTTTGACTATGGGGTCCCTCACGGTCCAGTCTCCGTCCCAACTACCGTCATCGTCGGGATGGTCATCGGTGGTTGTCGGGGGGGTCCTGAGGGAGTCGGGAAGAGGACTACGACCAAAGGCACCAATCTACACTCTGTGGGACGAAATTCAGTCCTTCGACTTCAGACGTCTTACCGACTCCTTTCGTAAGTCTTCAGGACAGGAGTCTAGTGTAGAAACATAGTCCCCGTCGAAAGAGTGGAGTAGGATCGGCGAGTATGAATGGGGTTTGTGTCGGACTGTCGGGAACAGGGGCCCGATTGTCAGGTCAGAGTACCCAAATAAGTCATGGTACCAACCCGACAGAAGGATCGGAGGAAGAGGTCTGAATGATAGACCGAGGGGGTCCGGGGAGGTGCGAGTTCACAAACTGGATGGTCCTGAGACCGTTGGTGTAGGGTCCTCCTGATCTCGTGAAGCAGGTGGTCGTTGATGACGACACAGGTGTGTGCCCCACCCAGGACCCTTGGTTGGTACGAGCCAGTCCACGAGCGGACCGTGTCAGGTAAGACCGCACCGACGAGAGAAATCCCTACCGGACTCGGGACAAGGATGGGGTCGAGGTTCGTGGAAAGAGGAGTGAAATCCTTGTCCTAGATAAAGGATGTCTACTCAGGGGATCCTTCGTGTCAGTTTACCCCAGTTCTAAAGACCCGACCCAACGAGGAAGATCTTGGGATCGGGGTATAAACCTGTTGAGTCGGACGACCACGGTGATGTCCCAGTGCCGGTGGGTGGACCGGACGAGACGACGACCTGCCGAAGACCGACGGGATCATTCGTCAGAGAAGGCAAGAGGTGTCTCCGGAAGGCTTACAAGAGGTGAGAAGAGTTGGAAGAGAGGGTCGTGGGACGGAAGGACAGGTCGCGTGCCAGGGTAGAGGACGACGATAAGACAAACCCAGGTATTTAAGGTAATATGCACGACTCAACCTTCCCCTCCCCTGAACCTTCTTCGTGTGGAGCTTGTCTGTATACTAGTTCTACTGTTCTGGTGATTCCGTCTCAGAGACCCCACAGTGACACTCTTCGTGACCTTTACCCCTCACGAATAGGACGTAGGAAAGACGGACCGTCCAGTGGGGACTCGTTCACACTCGAGGTAGGACCCACGGAAGATGTCCTCTTTTATTTTTGGTGACCTTCCCCCTTAAGGAAGTGGAAATATGACGTTAATGTTCGGGTAGATACAAGGATGGAGAGACGGGACGATATCTCATCCTCAGAGGGAGACTCTCGTCTCCGGGCGGGGAGGGGAGTCACAGGAGTCCCCGGAACATCATAGTGAATAGGGTAGGAAGAGGGCGTCCAAAGATGAAAGGAGAGACACATGTCCTAGGAAGGTAACCACCAGGTGTGTGGGTGAAGTGGGAGTGTTGGTGTGGGCGGGGTTGGAGTTCGGGTAGAAGGAAGAGGGCAATGTCCGTGCGAGAGGACCCACGTCGGAGGCACGTCACTGGTGTATAGGAACGGAGTACTAAGTCGAACTACAGTCGACCGACAGTGGGGTTGGGGACGCCTCTGTGTCGAGAACGGCCCCTGAAGAGGCCACGGTCAAGGTCAGAGACTCGAGGGTAAGGACTGAACGGAGGCGTTCAAAGTTCGGAGAAGAAGAGTTGTGCACAGGACTGTGGTCTGACCCGATCGTTTCCGGTTGACACGGGTCGAACTAAAGTCTGGGAGGACCCTTCGGGTCTGAGATGGAGTAGGGACTCGGTACTGTAGGGAACGGGGGTTCCAAGATCGAGGGAACGGGGATCGTCCCGGACCTTAACGGTACACGATACCACATAGGATTGGAGGACGGCCTAGTTTTAGTCGTCCCGAGTACACTAGGGATAAACACAGTGAGTGTCCCGAAGTATGACCTTCGAAAAGGAATTTACGAATACTTTATTAATAGGATGGAAGACAAAGAGTGATCCGACATTAGGAAAGTAGGATTGTTTTCATTAAACTTTATTCGTTCCCGATGTAAAGGGGATCAAATGTCTACTTCTTTGACTCTAAGTTTCTTAAATTAAACAGGTTCCGTTCTTTCACGACTCGGTCCAGATTTTAGACTCCAAAGACTAAAGTTTCAGACACGAGGAAGATCCTAAGATACACTCAGGACACGTACCTCGAGAGTCTCTGGTGTTTACCTGACCCTGTCCAGGGTCTTCCTGTGGACCTTTCCCGGGAGAGTCCACCTATGTCGTTTGACACTCTTTACCTACCGTTGCACCCAAGCTACCGTCCTTTTGAGTTCTCAAACCATCGGCCATCTATAAAGGTGAGTATGGATGGTCCAGCCACCTTCTTAGACAAGATCCTATCTTACCGAATCAGTAGTTCAGATGCCTTTTGTTTCCTTTCCTTTCTTTGTCGAATACAACTTCCAGGTTCCTTCTAGGGTGTTCAAGGTCTATCGAGGTACTGGTCTGGACCAAACCCAGGTATTTAAGGTAGTGTGTACGACTCATCCTTCCCCTCCCCATGAACCGTCTTCGTACACCTCTTGTCTGAATACCAGTTCCACTGTTCTGGTGATTCCGTCACAGAGACCCCACAGTGACACTCTTCGTGACATTTACTCCTCCACGAATAGGACGTAGGAAAGACGGACCGTCCAGTGACGTCTCGTACACATTCGAGGTAGGACCTACGGAAGATGTCCCTTGTCATTATTCTACCCTTACTGGGGCTCTTCTTTGGGTGGGACCATCCCTCCCCGAAATAGTATGGAACGTTCTCGTCTCTACAGACTGATCTCCCTTGAACTTCCATTTGTTAGTAGTCGAAGTTTAGGTTGGTGGACTGTCTCTTCTCCCTAATCAGAACAAGACGCACTGAGACCACCCACCTTGGTCTTAGTGTTCAACTTCAACGTCTTTCCATATAATCGTGTAAAAAAAAAAAAATTCAATTTTGGGAGATCAGTAACTAGAAGAACTTCACCTACCCGCCGAAGACCTTATATTCTCGGAGACCGATGACCCCTACCCCCCGCCTGATCCTGTAGAAGTAATAAGACTCTGTCCCCGAGAGCTGGGTGGTTCAAGTCTTTTCGCCGTCCTTGGTAGAGAGGGCCGTGCAGGACCAGGGGACGGGAGAGGAACCCGACGAGACCCGACTTCAATCCGAGTGTCATCGTCGTCCAGGTCGGAAGTCACATTGGAGTCCTGACATTCAAGTCAGCGAGGTTCGATCACAGGACCCTGAAAGAACCATCTTGACAGATGTCAAACCTATTGAATAAAATAGAGAAATTTTCCTTTTTGAAATCTTTCCCCCCCTCCAACACCCTCTGATAAAGGTAGAGTCATAAACAGGGTTTCAAGACCACAAAAAGGTCCTAACTTCGTACCATATGTGTTGTGACAATTTTTATTGGGGAACTAACTTGTCTTCCGCACCCTCTCTCCCCTATTGGTCCGCTAAAACGATCACCCACCCCCACCCATTCCTCTCCTTTGAATCTGGGTCTCTGGGACCCTTCCCAACACAAGCTCTTCCCAAAACATCTACGTTCTTGGTCCCTTTATGACAGGAGTTACCGAGGAAAGGTCTCTTGACGGGTCATGCACGAGACAAAACCCACACGAGATCATACATTTGACCGACGGTCAAAGTTTCCCAAGAGGGTCCTAGCTCAGACGGTAAAAAGCAGGACTAACGGTCGGATACCCTGTTTCCAGTCCCTTACTGCTGTTCCTCGTCTTTGGTTCTTTCCAATTGTTACAGTTTTGGGTGTTTCCAGTGGCTGTCTCTTTCCAGATAACCTAAATCGACAACCCTCTAAGAACACTAAACACACACTTCCGAAGGTCTGTAAAGGAAGATATTGCTCTGTGAATTACATTTACCTTACAAGATTATACCTGACAAGGTATTGAACGAAAACTTTTTAAGTTGCCAATTCAACACCCCATGACAGTCCTTTATTTTAGACTGTAGTAAAAAATACTGATGTATAATAAAGTGGTGTACCTGTATGATATAAATGAATTAATAGTGTCGATTCTCCGTAAATACAACAGAGATTAAAAGACGATGTTACTTGTACCACGTTGTTCGTAGTGTAATGTGTTTGAACACACGTATCTATACTAATAAAGGAATACAATTTGTGACTCTTCTTTTTGACGACCTAGTTTACTTTAGGTGTAAAATCTAAAATAACGTGAAACACACACATACACACACACACACACACACACACGTGCGTGAGACTGAGAACCTCTGAAGACCTGACATCGGGCGGTACGAGGAGGCAGGTACCCCTAAGAGGTCCGTTCTTATGACCTCACCCAACGGTAAAGGAGGAGGTCTTCCAGAAGGGCTGGGTCCCTAGCTTGGGTACAGAGAACGTAGAGGACGTAACCGTTCGCCTAAGAAAGGGTGATCGTGGTGGACCCTTCGGGAATAATGTGAAACGAAGGGTATTAAAAGCTCTCTTCTTTTATAATAAGAGTTCTAAAGGAGGTTAAAGAGACCGGTAAGAAAGGGTAAGAGGAAGTAATACAGAGGAAGGATAAGTAGGGAATATTCAACTATGACGGGTCTCACCATAGGAACCCAAGAGAAGAAGGAGGCTTTTAACATTCGAGTTTACAGAAGGTCTCGGTTCTTCCATGACGTTTATACAATTAACCCGGTCTACATTCTGTTCTTCCCGATCCAGTACCGTTCATCTCTCCTGTCTAACGGTCATAAGTGTGATAGACGTTTGTGACACGACCGGTGTACCGAGGGTCCGCCGTGGTCACCATTTCTTGGGTGGATGGTTACGTCCTCCGTATTCTCTATGTCCAAACTTAGACCCAGTCCTTCTCAGGGACCTCCACCCGTACCGTTGAGTGAAGTCATATGAACTTACCTCTTACGGTACCTGTCTCCTTGGACCGTCCGATGTCAGGTACCCCAGTGTTTCTTAGTCTGTGCTGACTTCGTTGAATCGTGCGTACGTGCACGGTCGGTGTGTTTCGTACAGTTGAAATAGAACATTCGACGTCCAAACCCTGGGTCAGATGTGTGAACGGGACATGTTGGAGTAGATGTCGGGTTTGAGGTAGATGTACGACTCTAAGGGTAACGTAGTAGAGACCGAGACTGGAGAGGAGGACCTGAGGTCTGAGTATGTACATTGACTAATGAGCTGTAGAGAGGAATTCACAGGACCTCCGTAGAGTAATACAGGTGTTACTCTGAACACTAGAGACGGGAAAGGAGAAGAGAATTGTTTTCGGTCTTAACATTTTAGTCTTTGTTGACGGGCAGACGAGTCCAAGGGATAGAGTTACTTATCGTAAGGTTGAAAAAGACAAAAACTTCGGTCTGGAACCCTCAGTCAGGTCTATGAAGGGGGAGGGGTTGGTCGGTGTGAGTTAATTAGTAGTTCAGTTAAGTCATCCGTGTTATTCGTGAATGACTCGTGGACTAGTCACGGTCCACGATCAATCCACGAACCCAACCGGTGTTTCTCCTTACGATACGAGGACAGGACCTCCCTCTCTGATTAATGTTACGGTACTAGTCTTCACCACCACAACCCCCTTTTCAGTGTGTTCTACAAGACCCTCTTCTCCTCCCTATCAAACTAGAATAAAGGATTCACAAGGAGTTTATCGGTGATTAGAGGTAGGGGTATCGTAACGGAAGTCGTCCATGACGTCGTCAGAGGATTGAGTAGAAATGCAAGGGAGGAGGTTAGGTAGAAGGTATAATCCAATCTCTTTGGAAAGGTTCATCGTTTAACCTAGTTCTGTATGAGAATAGAGAACAGATTTTGTACAGTTACTATAGGGGTGTAACAGAGTGTCCTGTCGTAGTGTTAGGAAAATCTTACTGAACATTCCAGAGGGACCTGGGACGGGACCTACTGTAGAACAGAAAGTCATAAGATCCTGTATTGGTTTTCACTCACTCACTTCAGCGAGTCACCACAGGCTTAGAAACACTACGCACCTGCCGTCGGGTGGTCCGACAGGTACCCTAAGAGGTCCGTTCTTATGACCTCACCCAACGGTAAAGGAGGAGGTCCCCTAGAAGGACTGGGTCCCTAGCTTGGGTCCAAAGGGCGTAACGTCCGTCTGCGTCCGTCTGCGAAATCGGAGACTCGGTGGTCCTTCGGGTTACGGGGTTTGTACAGTGTAATGAACGTCAAGAGACTTATAGGAACCCATCGAGTACGAGACTCAAATACGACGGGGAGACAGATCTTGTGAACTGGATAACAAAAAGTTAACGGATTAAGGATTTGTTAGAAATTCTGGACCTATTTTATAGTGAAGGACGTTTTTAAGAAGAGTCTAGTGAAGTGGGTTTTTCCTACCGAAGAGGTCCGTAAGACAATGTGCGGGAGGGTCACGACGCCCGAATGTGTTCCCCTCCCTTTCTTTGAAGGCTCCGTAAAACGGGTCCGACGACTTCCCCCCTGGTATTGTACAGGAATGGACCTACAGAGACTCTTGTCCGTCACGACTCTTTTATCCCTCCCGATCACTCTTTTGTCACTTACTAAGGTCTTCTCTGGTCCTCTGTCCTTTTCCGTGTCGAGAAACCAAGACCAACCTGTATCGGAACTCCCCAGGTACTTGGAAAATCCAGGTGTCCGGTGTATAAAACTCTTTGATGGCTGTACTAGGTAAAGTTGATGACTGTGAATGTCATGGATGAGACGGTTTATGGTTTGTTTTTGTTTTTTTCCTTTCTTTTAAGAAGTTACCTTACTACCACTCAGTGGTGAGCGGTTACTCTCCTAAAAGATACCGAAAATTTACGATCTTCATTTAATAGTCTTACTTCCAGTTCTCCATGGCACTTATTATCACCACTTCTCCTCACTTGGGTCTTCAATCCCCGTTTTTTCCCGGAGACTGTAGAGATTAAACCACAGAGAAAAGACGTATAAGTGTCGTAGGATATACAAGTAGATGGTGCCGTAGTTACGATACAATGTAAAACACGAGTACAGACTGAGAGGGAGCTCTGACCTCGAGATCCCATCCCTAATACGTACTGAGGCGTAAGAATCCTGGGTCATCCCGTAGGTTCTATATTTTTACGAATATTCTATTCATTGCTCCCTTCCTCACCCTTCCTTCAAATCCGTTTGTTACTTAGTCACGTTATATATATCTATATATTTTAAGAAAGCAACATAGGCTTTGTATGACTTTAACAGTTCCTTGACAGATTTTTGAATAAACATTCTTATGACAAGTGTCGTTACCACAAATATTATCTTTCTTTACCCCCCTCCCCTCTTTTTGATCTTCCTGGGACCACAAAGTGTAAACATAGACTACTAAACATCTTCGGAGTTCCAGTCATAAAGGGGTTTACCCGAGTTGTCGACGAGGGTTTGGACGGGAAGGGAACACCAGAGATCAAATCTGTCATCCCGGTGGTAGAGGGAGCGACGGGTTTAGTCTTACACCCCCAGTAGAGATGAGAAAGGACAGTGGGACTGACGTCGGTGGATTCCAGTGAAGAGAAGGGCCGTAGAGTGGTTGGGTAGGACACGAGTAGTGGCGGAGGGTTCCCCGAGGGAGGAGTCAGGGTGGAGGAGATTAGGAAAGGCGGTAAGCTGTATGGCTAGAAAGATCTCGTGTCTGAACTATGACAGGGAGGGAGTTTTGGAAACGACTGGAGTATTATTTCCCGTCTAAGGAACCGTACCGTAAGTTCCGGAGAAGGGTGGTCCTGGACATGGGACCTGTCGGGTCTAATGGACTGTTACGTAGAGGAAGGAATCACACTCACGGAAAGGGTCTGAGAAACGGACCAGTCAAAGATTAACAGGAGGTTGACACTCGTGTCCCCCGTAGAGGAGATCCTTCGGGAAGGACGAACGAATCAGTCATATCTACGGGGAGTGGACCCACACGTGTCGAGGTACCAAACGAGACAGGGACACCAGTGGTGTTACAGGACAGAGAGAGTACGTGACAAAGAATGACTAGTGACAGAGGGTTTCGAGACGTGTTCAGAACCGTCCCTCTCCCACGAATCCCCGATCCCTTCCCCGTCTTAGACGGAACCCAGGGGTCCGTCACTCCGCGACCCGTTCGTCAGTGGTTCCCCTTCCTTCACAGGTCTACCCCTAGACATCCCAGACCAGGACCGGGGAGTCTTCACCTTCTACACCCTCGGAACGAGGGACCGGGACTCCCGCAAGAGACGGTGTGACCTCGGAGACGTGCCCCGACCCCCTAATTCTGGTGTACGACGTGTCTGTTCACGTTAGGATCCCCCGTTGAAGAGGGCCGGTCAGAAGTAAGAAATAGCAGAGACCTAACGTTTTTGTCTTTACCGAGTGAGAGCCAGACTTCGAAAAGCACTGAACACACCTTCTGTGTCGTAGTTGTCGGAAAACAAACCCGAACTGAACCCACTTGTACGGTTCTTCTGACCGAGTCTTCAGAAAAGTCTACAGTAAAGATAGAGCAATGTTGAGACGAGGTACTCTCGGTAAGTGTTCGGACAAAAAGACTCCGATGTTTCGACAGTCAGAGAGCCGGGACGGTGTCGGGTGTTTCGATACACCCTACGAGTGGGTTCTGTCGGTCACAACATCGGTCTCGACCCGGTCGTGTCCTCCACCACCTCTCCCGAGAGGTGACAGAGAACGGAAAGTTGGACCGAACTTACAGTGGCCTCGGGGCTCCATGTCGAGGTGACATCCAGGGGGTCTACCACTAGACCGTGGTACGGACATAAAAGTTTGGGTCAAGGGGCCACAGGTTGTGTCTGTGACTTGTTTTTTACGTAATTTATTCACTTGGTTGTCTGTACTTTACGGGTCAATAAACGCGAATAAGTCCCTCGGGTAGTTCAAGTCACAAATCTCCCCTATTAATAGATCTTAAATTATACAGGAACTTATTTAAATAATCTTGAAAGAGTGACGACTACGACCATCACACCGACGACCTTCCTTCGTTTCTCGTGACCCAACCCCACCCCCCGCGCCACGCGCGCGTGTACCGCTTTCTTCCAGTCGTCCTGGGGGAGAAGGTAGAGCGTGAGGTTCGGTTTCGGGCGACACTGTTGGCGCGAGTGTCCTGTCTGTTTCCGCTCCCGTACCCTCGACAGGGCCAAACGAGAGTCAATTCTCGGTGTGTCCCATGTAATTTCCACTTTCGATCTCCTGGATCCTCCCTTGATGCACGTTACACACTTCCCACTGTCTCTCTGTGTGTTCCTCCACACCCTCGGGGCTCAGCTGGAGACGGGTAAATCCCCTACATCCCCTTCGGAGTGTCTCCTCCGCGGTAGACACGACTTCAAACTGTCCACCTCTTACACTCCTCCCTGGGGATCAGCGTGTGTTCTCTGCGGCACGAGACACCGTCCACTTCAAGCTCGACGGACAACAGTAGTTCCATCACCAGGAGTTCCGTCTCTTAGTCCCCCTCTCGTACGGTCAGACCCCCCTTGACCCGTACGTGTCCGTTTCCGTCTTTTCTGATACCAAACATCCCGTCCCGAGGGGTCCCCAATCCCGCGGTCGGTCGTAGTCAAGGGCCCACAAGACTATTGAGGCAGTCCCCAAGTCTTCTGAAAAAGAAAAAAGGGGAAAGAAAGGAAAGGAAAAAAAAAAAAAAAGAAGTGATTTAATGTCCAATAGTCAACGTAGGACACACCGACTCTAACGGTCTTTGGTGTGAAGGACTATACGCCTCCGCAAAGACATAGTTGTCTACGGTTAGTGGACGTAAACATGCGTGTCAGACCTGTTCAGGTCTGTCGAGGGTCGGTTCTGTGCGGTGGTCTTCCAGGACTATCCTCACCACCCCGTCAGTTCACACTCCTGTCTTGCGTTGTCAGTAACGGTGACGACGCGTGAGTGGCTACCGGTCGTGGTCCGGTGTGTAGCGCACCGGAAGAGGACTGACGGGTGTTCCATCCCCTACAATAAGGGTGAACTGTCCACTCCTTCAACTTCGACCCGTCCGGATCTCCTGGAACAGGTTCCAGGGTGCCGATCCATTCACCGTTTCGACCCTGAGTTTGGACTCAAGCAAACGGAGGTTCTGGGTCCGAGAAAAGTAAACGGGGTTGACTCCTTCCGCTCGGGACCGGAGTAAACCAGAAACGATTCTCTCACCCTTACTCTACGACACCAGGGTCGTACCCATGATGGCCGTTCCGGGGTTTGAGTTCCGTAGTGACTGGACCCCCCTTCAGTCCGCCGTTTGCACGGGAAGAGATGAAACCGTCGTGTCACACCAACCTGATGAAGACGGTGTCGATGTTTAAAGAGATGAAGAACTTTAAGTCCTTTTGGGAGTCTTTTCCTGACCTTCCATCGGTCATTAATCCGGATTAGTGTCAGACCCTTCCTTTACTCGTTCGAGGTCAAAATCTCCCTTGTACCACCGAAATCGGGACATCGGGTACAGGGACGGGGCGGGGGAGACGTAGGTCGATGGTTCGGGACGGACGTTCCCCGAGTATTGACTGTTCCTGTTCTGGACGTCGAGTGCCGTCTCCAGCGGGACCCCTAGGTCTCCGCCCCGGCTCCTACGGACCAGGAATGAAAGAGAGGGAAGCCGTTTACGAGGAGGTCCAGTGGGGACGTGGGGATGGGAGATACTTCGACACAGACACACCTGTCTGTGGAGTGGGCGGACATCGGGGACTTGGGAAACAAAGGAGGGATATTAGAGGAACTCCCAGTCACCGAAACAACTCGGACGACCTCTGGCCCGACCCAGTTCCCGGGTCCAGAGGATCGACTTGACAGAAAGGGGTGTCGGAACTCTCGACCCCGCACCAGACGACTCGTGACGGACGACGGGGCCCGTGACGAGAGGTAGGACGGAGTCCTTCTTACCCGATGTGGTCTCAGTCGACGACTGGTGTAGAAATATTTTCCAGTGACGGGAGTTCCGGAAGGAAGGGGTGTACCCGAGTGGTTCGGATTAGTTTGGTCGCTAGTGAGAGTGACGTAAGAGGGACCCCCACCCCCGCCACCTCACCTCTGTTCGGGCGACAACCCCTCCCCTGGACACGCCCGTCGTCGGAGATTCGTTCTTTTCTTTCCGTACCAACAGGTCCGCCGGTGAATTGTCTTCCAAGTTTTCCAGGATCCCCGTTCGACTTAGTTCAGGACGGACTTAGGGACAACGACCAGGACCCCCGAACGTCCTCCCACCACCCCCTCTACCCCTTACTTCGTCTCTGTCGGAAAATGGACCGGTCTTGGGGTGTCTACTGTGACAGGGACCTGTGTACCCTGGTGCCCATCACCCCTACTATCCGTCTCTTGGTAGGGAGTAGGCCGGGGTCTCTCGACCAAAGACTCGGGTCCGGAGGACGTGGACGGAGTGGGGTAAACCCCCAGAGTGAGGTAAACCGCCACACGAAGGACCCCGTTCGAGACGTCGACCGGGGACCGGGTCTGTGAGAACTCCCCGACTCGTTGTCTCAGGTTCCACAAGAAAACACAAAACGTTGGTAGACAAAAGTTCAACACAACGACGTCCTTTGAAGGGACATGGTTCGAGACCCTTGCACCTCTCCCTCCTACCCTGACAGGGTACTCTCCGTGTCTCTACAGTCCTCCAGTCGACAGTTGTCCGGCCGACCCACGCTACGACAGTCGTTTGTCCGAACACAAAGGGGGTGCTCCCAGAGGGTACTCATCTCTGGTCCAATAGGTCCGGAGAGACACATCGGGACCTGTCAGAGCAGGTGGAAGGGAGACTCGACACATATACCTAATAGAGGAAGAAAGAGAGGGTCGGGTCGGGACTCACCAAGTGTCTTGGGTCCGAAGACCCACCCCAGGACCGAAGGGAGACCGATGAAGTCCCCGGAGACGGACCCAAGGTACGTTCCGTGTCCCCGTCTTTCGAGTGTACTGTCCTCCGTCCGTAGTTGACCTCAGAAGTCAGGACGAAGAGGAGAAGTCGTGATCGATACTCCCCTCCGGTCAGTGGCACCCCCACGTCTACCTCAGTCCTCTCGGTGTTCTACGACTTTGGAGACCGGACGTCCCGTCACGCAGAGGCGTCCCGTCTCGCAGAGGCGTCCCGTCTCGCAGAGACAGGCGGGGCGGGTCCTGAACACACCCACCTCGAGTCTGAGCCCGGGAGGAGGGCGACTCATCGGTCACAGACAAACCCGACGAGGTCAGGACCTCGGAGCGTGTCACTCGCGCGGAGACCCCACTTCCCGGTCCTAGTGCAAGAGGCGAAAGTGGGCGAAAACGAGGAGTGTCCGTCGTCTCGAGGGGTGCACCCCTAGAACATGGACTTGGTTCTTTTCGTTTCGACGATTAGGACTGTTCTAGTTAGAGGTTTATGGTGTCCTTACGTCGGACGAGAGTGGTCCGCGACGTGAAGATTCGTGAAGATCCGAAGGACGAGAGCCCGTCTCGGACGTCGACCCCAACGTTCCCCTCTTCGACGAGGGTGGTCACACAGACTGAACGAGGACTTTGGGATAGAAGGGCCCCTATCGGGTCCGTAGGGGACGGGGTCCTTAGGAGACCCAGTTTGAGAGTAGCGGGGAGGGACGAATCCCCGGAGGAGTCACGGAAGTGAGTCCTGAGCGACAGGAGTGGAGAGAGTCTCGTGTATATGGACCTACACACACAGGTCCACGACGAAGGGAATTAGGGCTCCAGTCTCCTTCTTTCCCTCCAGACCTCTCTAATACGGTTGGTCAGGATAAGTGAAAGTTTCGGACACGAGAATAGTGACATCAGGTACGAAGAGTTTGATGGACCCTTCTTCCTGGTCAAAAAACAAACAAAAAATTTAAAAATAACCTCATGTCAACACCCATAAACGTATACATATCGACTAAGTGAAACAACACGACGTAAAGTTTAAAGTTAAGACAGTGTCTCTCATTAGGAAAATATTTTATATTATTTTTACTTAGTGATATTTTTAATTTTGTGTATATTTTATATTCTTCGGGGTAAAAATTTAACGATCTACTGTTTACTGTTTTTGAATGAGATTAACGATATCTGGAAAGATTGTGACATAAAAGTTAAAGAGTTTTCAGAACAACATCTGGTCAAGTGTGTGAAGACTAAAGTGTCGTGAATTATCCGAGGGATGACTGTCTACGGACGACCCCGTAAGACGGTTCCTGAGAACCAAACTCTCTCCTACTCTGGATCGAGGAGTCCAGGACTTGATCCCGCCCTCTTTTCTGTGCAAGACTATTGTAGTCCTCACCACTCGTCTGTCTCCGGATCGTGAAGCAGTCACTGCATACTCAAATAATGGTCTTTTTTTAGAATGGCCCACTCGGACGTCGTAAATGGACATGTTCTTCATATATCCAGGAATCAGTAGATCTCTTTCTCTGAAGAGGTTTCTTTTGTTGAGACCGGTACATGATGTCTAGGTGGATATTTCTAACCTTCTATCTCGTTTCTCCTTCCTCTACTCCCACATCGATGTCCCGTACTCAAGGACCTTTCCAGCCCTTCGTCCCCATCCAAACTCTGGTCTTCACCTCGATGAAATCAAATAAAAAATTAATTTTTTTTAAAAAGGGGAAAAATCGGTACACCGAATACCCTAGAACCAAGGGGTTGGTCCCTAACTTGGGGACTGGAGTCGCCACCTTCGTACCTCAGGAGTGGTGACCTGGGCGTCCGTTAAGGGTCTTCACCTCAATGAAATTTTCGTCTAGTACCTAACCAAGGGTCTCCTCTAGTCTTGTTTACAGTAAATCCTTGTGTACCCTTTTTTTTTTACTGCCGTCTCTTTGGTTGTCCTGTGTCTACCATCAAGGAAGTCGATGTTCGACCTCAGGTCCAGTTCCTGTCCGTACATCAGACAGGTCGAGTCCGCCCTGACAGTCGGGAACTTATGTGGTGTCTCTTCGAAATCAATGATTCGTGAGACGAGCAAGGTCTTTCCGGGTCGTAGGTTCCTAAAGTGACGTCTTCATGGATGACTTCTATGAATGTAAGACGTTAGCTTTCCGTAGACATTAGGGGATATCCAAGTACCAAGTCTCGACATTGAGTCCTGTGTTCCACCTTGACTACCCAAACCAAGGACCGAGACACAACAACACTGGAACCCCTCTAATATCAAAAAAGTAGACATTTCACCCGTATCGTTGTAAATGAGGTGTCACGATGGCTTTTCTAATTTATCCGTTACTTGTATGTTATAAATCATGTCACCGACCTCTTTCGACACCTACGGTATTTGGACACTATCAAATGTGTGTGCCCGACAGACACCGACGGTTACCTCACATTCGGTAGTTCTCCTCTCTAAAATTCACAGAATGTATTACGACTTCGAAGACCGTGGATCCTCTCATGGACCACGAATCCTCGACGAACTATTTCTAAACAACTTACTTACTACACCATCAATAATAGTAATCCAAATGATATCCTACCCGAAGGGACCACCGAGTCGATATTTCTTAGACGGAAGGTTACGTCCTCTGTACCCAAGTTAGGGACCCAGCCCTTCTAGGGGACCTCTTCTTTACCGTTGGGTGCGGTCATAAGAACGGACCCTTTAGGGTACCTGTCTCCTCAGATTACCTGATGTCAGGTACCTCCAGTGTTTTCTCAGTCTGTGATGAATCGTTAATTTGTTGTTGATGAATCCTATTACCTCAATTGTACCGTCGAAGAATTCCCTACTCTTTTTGCATTCATACTAATTTATCACTATACTTGCTCAGTCCTTTCTCTTACTTCTAGGTCCAAAGGTTTCTCTCCAACCCCTTAGTCACGAGTCCCCTTCCCGGACTGAAGAGATGTCTCTCATCTGGACAGTCCTGAGCTACTGATTGGCCTATAGACTAAATCTTGCCTTCCTCTTTCTTAGTGTGGGTCTAAAGAGTAAGTCCACTGTCTCACTTTATCCGTTGTACCCGACTAATCTTACTAACTTTTAAACCACTCAACCTATGTAACTGAAACTCTACGAGTTCTCAGTAGGTTCACCTCGACAAGTCATCCTTCGACCTATAAACCCAGATCTCTAGTCTTCTCTAGACTCCAGGATTGTCTAAACTCTCAGTGGTCGTTTATAGACATCGACTTCGATTGTATATCACTCTTCTCTTCTTTTTCCTGGTACCAACTTCGGATCGTCTGTAGTTGCAAGAAAAAAAAATTGTAGTTGTAAAGTCCCACCCATGTCCTTTTTCTCTGACGAACATTTTCTCTGACTCTTCCTTATTATCTCTTTATCCTCTTACTCTTCCCTCAAACCTGTTCGTAATTACTTTTCTCCCAATGTTTTACAAGTTTTATCTCTTTCTCTAGTTATGACGGTTTACAAAGTCTCTCCAGTTTTTTGTCTCCAGGCGGGCAACCGACACAGTCAATCAGGAAGACCCGCTAGACCTGTTCTCGTAAAGTCCCTCCCCACCACCCTTACCTTCACTCTCATGTCTTTAATTCTTCTTCCCCCGTACTCCTTCGTCTCTCTCGTTCTCATTGTTCAGAGAAACGTGTGAGGACCCGTCCCCTCATCCCCTTGTGAGTTGAACGAGAGTCCGATCCTGTTACTTAGACACCTTCGCCTACCACGAGATAAGAGGAGACATTAAATACCATGTCCTGTCTCGAAATGTTCCCACGGAAAGGGTAGAAAGGTGTGGAGGGACCACAAATTCACTATTTTCAGGGTCTTTGGTACTTCCTGTCTCTCCCTCCCCGAAACCTTACACCCCTATGTTCTATGGGTCAGTGGGACCGGTCTTCTGATATTTCAAAGTTTAGGGGGTCCCGTCACGTTACCCGGAGGACGTGGAAGAGTACGTGCTAAGGGGTTTATCTGTCGACCCTGAGACAGTAAGGAGGGCTAAAGGACGGAGTCTCTAGAGTCGTTCCAAAGTGTCCGCCGAAACGTGAGACCCCTTGAACCAGTCGAACCTACTGTCGTTACTAAGGAATCATCATACTCTTAGTGTCTGTGTGTGTCAATGTCTGTGTGTGATACATGGGACCGGAAGGGTTCCGTTGTTTGTAGAGTTCTCTTCACTCCAAAAGGAAACATCTCGACCCGTTCTCCCGTCAAGGGTGTGGTTACGGAGATCTCGGGGGTGCCCCGTAGACCATCTGGAGACACTAGACCGGGGGTCGGTGGGACAGGTATTCTGTCGTCGTCGTTCCCCGTCATCTTCCACCGTCAACTCGTACATTCGAGACTCCAGTCTCAAGAGTCTAAGTTTTGTAGGATAGGTACACTGGAGTCCGGTTAACGAACTGAAGAAATACGGAGGTAAAGGAGTCCCGATTTTCACATAGTTATTGACAAGATAAAGTCTCCTGACAACCCTTCTGACACGAACAGACGGAGAAACGTTGGGATACCTGACATCGGGTGGTTCGAGGAGGCAGGTACCCTGGAAGGTCCGTCTTTATGACCTCACCCAACGGTAAAGGATGAGATCCCCTAGAAGGGTTGGGTCCCTAGCTTAGGTGCAGATAACGTAGAGGACGTGACCGTCCGTCTAAGAATTTGTCTTGCTTATCCTCTTCCAGAGTCGTCTCCTAGACCCTTCAGTTATAACTATGTGGTCATCCACAACCGACAGTCGCAGCGACGACACGAACCCGTGTCGGACCCAGACCTAAGACGAGAGAGGAGCGGATACCGACGTACGAACGTGGACTACGACTCACCTAGACGACCACTGGTAGTCTTTCTGTACTATGAGTGAGAAAGTGGTTTCGTGAAAATTTTTCGGAGAACATGCAAATATCGTTTCGTGACGATCCTTTTACCCCGCGCAGGTAATTCTAAAATACTTAATCCCTGAGGGAACCGCCAGGTCGCCGATTCTGAGCACGAGGGTTACGTTCCCCGGACCCAAGCTAGGACCAGCCCCTTGATCTCGGGTGTACGGTGTTGATTCTAAAGCGTACGGTGTCGATTCCTGGGGCGTACGACGTTGCCTCCGTGGACGGGTCGGTCTGTTTATTTCTTCATTTTTATAAACATTTTGCCAAAATACTCAATATGTATAAAAAATTTGGATGTAAAATTTACATATGGTACTGGATAAGACCCTAGAAATAAAGAATGACTTTTTTTGATTGGACTAAATTGCTTTCAGTGACTTTTTTGTCTTAAGTTAATTACAGATTATAATTTAAAACAACCTTCCTAGATTGTAAGTATCGGGGTTCTATGTAGTAGAGTAAAGTAGGAGAACTGATTACTCAATACACTACGAGACTGAAAAGGTTCTAGTACGTGTCGGATAATTCACTCTTCCGACACCCTTGAGACCCAGAGGTGTAGAGTAGAGAAAGATTAGATCGTGTGTAACCACACACACAATGAGTGAGTCAACACAGTCTGAGAAACACTGTCTGAGTACCTGACGTCGGGTGGTCCAAGGAGACAGGTACCTTAAGAAATCCGTTCTTATGACCTCACCCAACGGTAAGGGAAAAAGTCCCCTAGAAGGACTGGGTCCCTAGCTTGAACCTAGAGGACGTAACGTACGTTTAAACAATGGTAGACTCGGTGGTTCCTTAGTAGTCACCATTTCGATGATAAATTTTCGGTTACTCGGTAAGATTTATTTCATTGAACTTATTTCGTTCACACAAAAGACCCATATAAAACTCACCCTTGTAGTCTTCTGGACCTGATAAAAGTTCTAATAATTATTCTAATCCTAATATGCCACGAGAGATTATCCTTGAGGAGAATATTCACAAGAACCTATGGATCATACCGCGATCCGTGTACCCGAAAGTCGTTCATATATTGTTGACTATAGGTTTCTGTACAGTTTTATCAATAAAAAGAAACCATTGAGAGAGGTGACTTTGTCACAAAATAGGTGTAAAGAGTGTGGGAGTCTGAGAATCAGAGGGTTCCCGTCTCTAGGTATAGGTAAGTACATTGTTCGTAATTCGTGGATGATTCACGATTGCCCAGACGATTCATGATCGTCGGTACTGCCTCTTCCTTTACCGTTGGGTGAGGTCACTAGAACGGACCTCTTAGGGTCCCTACCCCTCGGACCACCCACCGGCAGATACCCCAGTGTGCCTCAACTTGTGCTGACTTCGCTGAATCGTCATCGTCGTCGTCGGTACTTGTTCTGGTATAAAGACACGATTCCCCGCGTGTCGGATACTGCCCTCTTCTTTCTCGTTATGTGCCAATATTCACGTCACTGTCTCGTTACACACGTAGTCACGTCACCCTACCCAGCTCCTTTCTGATTGTCACACAAGTACCCGCCTCCAGTCCCTTCTGAAAGGGAAGGTACTCTGGTTATCTACTTTTCGGGATTAGGTGACATGTCTCAACTCATCCACGAGTTATTTAAACTCAAGGAAACCTAACGTACCGGAGAGGAGGGGTAGAGAGAGTGGTCTCCTGTTACATAGGTCCGTCCGTTCAAAACTCCTCCTTTCCTCCGTCCACACTCTCACTCGCCCGACCGAAGGGTCTCTTCGTCCTAAGACGTAGGACCTGTCCGGTCTCTTAGTCGTAGGGGAGGCAATGGTGACGGACGAGGGGTCAGAAACGAGTCCACATTCTCCGTCACTGACCGACCCGAGTTCCTCCGGACTCCGAATCCTTGTCTCACTCTTATGCGAAGTATATCGTGAACCATTGTTTTGTCTCTCTCTCTCTAAATTCAACCAAAAATAATCCACCTCAGTTTTGATTGTACAGTTTTCTCGACATAGTTTTGGAGAACACAGTTTTATAACAACGATGTTTAAAGTTTAAGGATTTAAATGAATCTTGAAAAATCAGTTTTATAGTTTTTTGTGATCAATGGGTTTTCCTTTTGTTAATTTGTTTGGGTCTGGGACTGTGGTTCTTAGTGCGGATTGTGGTTTTATTTTGTTATTTTTAGAGTTTACCTAATAATTAAGTTTATGTTTATTATTTCGATATGTTCATAACCTACTTTTGTCTGTTTCTGTTGAGATATTTTATGATGCACATCTATATTTAAGTTCTTGACGATGTCTCCTGTCGAACAGTCATTGAAAGTTTTAATATTTAAGTAACAAACATAACTGTTTTCGTGACCTTTATTTAGTCCGTCCCACCTTTACGGAACGTTGCGTGTTCCGTGACCCAGTCCAGAAGTCTGTCCATGACGTAATCATTACCCCTATTTAATCGGGATCTGTTTCCCAATGAGTTGTGGACGTCGTTGTTGTAATTTTCGTTCAGAGTTTCCCTATGTTGACTAAGGTTCATTAAATTGTTGTGTGGGTTCGTTTTGATCTTGATAAATTCTCTTATGTTTTTTTAGAACGTGTATTTTTGTATTTAAAGTGTAACAAAATTTAGATTATTTTTTTTGATGGTCAGTCCGTATACTTCTTAATCTTTTTATATCCAATAATAGTCCTCTTTTTAGTTTGTTCTCTTTGGTGGGGTCTTTACTATCTCTACTACTTTAATGGTTGTCTTCTGGTGTACTTGTATTATTTCTTACTTCACGTTCTATATTTTTCTGGAATTATCTTGGTGTCCCTAATTTTTGTGTCATAGACTGTACTTTTGTGTGGTCTACCCTAATTGTCGACTAATCTGTGGTGTTTTGTTTATAGTCACCTACACTTTTGTGTCTTTATAGTTGATAGGTTTTACTTCGTGTTTCTCTTCATTCTTTTTTAACCCCCCCCCCTTGGGGTGGTTGCGTTATCGTAGTTTGTTTGGTCAACCTGGTTACCGAATTGTATGTACATTGACCTTAAGACCCTTCCCACTACTTGTCTTTTGTATAAACTTTTTTATTCCCTTTTTTCGTAGGTTTAAACTAATTTTCATTTATGTTTGGGTGTCTAAGTGACTCGATCTATTTACGTTCAGTTCTTATTACATTTCTTTTGATGTTGTTTCATGTAGTATAGTTTAACGACTCTTGTTCACTATTCCTTATTTTAGAGTTTTTTCATCGGTCTCCTTTTCTCTTTGTAATATATGTTTCGTTTTTTTTTCCATTGTTACTGTCTTCTGTTTCTTTGATTTGTTTAGTTTTCTTTTACTTCAATATAGAAATTCCATTATACACACACATAAACACTTTAACAGTTGGATCTTAACAATATGTGTCAGTTTTTGTCGAAAAACTTCGACTTCCATTTTATTTCTGAACTAGTCTCTTTGGTTTCGACTAGCTAAAGTGACGGTAATCTAAAACGAGTATTCATTACAATTTTCTGTAAGAAGTTCGTTTTCTTTTTCTTATTTATCTTTATACGTAGATGGGTTTCCTTTTTCATTTAAGTTAAGTCAACAAGTCAGCACAGACTGAGAAACGCTGGGGTACCTGCCGTCGTACGGTCCGAAGGGACAGGTAATGGTTAAGGACCTCGAACGAGTTTGAGTACAGGTACCTCAGCCACTATGGTAGGTTGGTAGAGTAGGAGACTATAGGGGAAGAGGAGGACGGAAGTTGGAATGGGTAGTCCCAGAAAAGGTTACTCAGTCCAAAAACGTAGTCTACCGGTTTCATGACCTCGAATTCGAAGTCGTAGTCAGGAAGGTTACTGATAAGTCCTGACTAAAGGAATTCTTAACTGACCAAACTAGAGGAACGATTGGTTCCCTGAGAGTTCTCAGAAGAGGTTGTGGTGTCAAGTTTTTGTAGTTAAGAAGCAGTGAGTCGAAAGTAGTACCAGGTTGAGAGTGTAGGTATATACTGATGACCTTTTTGGTATCGAAACTGATCTACCTGGAAACAACCGTTTCACTACAGACACGGAAAATTATACGAGAGATCAAAACAGTATCGAAAAGAAGATTCCTCGTTCGTAGAAAATTAAAGTACCGACGTCAGTGAGAGACGTCATTAAAACCTGGGGTTCTTTTATTTCAGAGAGTGACAAAGGTGACAATGGGGTAAATAAACGGTACTTCACTACCATGGTTTACAGTACTAGAAGGAAAAAACTTACGACACAAAATTCGGTCGCAAAAGTGAGAGGAGAAAATGAAAGTAGTTCTCCGAAAAATCAAGAAGTGAAAGACGGTATTCCCACCACAGTAGACGTATAGACTCCAATAACTATAAAGAGGACCGTTAGAACTAAGGTCGAACACGAAGTAGGTCGGGTCGTAAAGTGTACTACAAGAGACTTATATTCAATGTATACGTCCCACTGTTATATGTCGGAACTATATGAGAAGAGGGTTAAACCTTGGTCAGGCAGCAAGGTACACCCAAGATTGACAACGAAGGACTGGACGTATGTCTAAAGAGTCCTCCGTTCAGTCCACCAGACTATAAGGGTAGAGAAAGTCTTAAAAGGTGTCAAATAACACTAGGTGTGTCACGTTTCCGTAACCGTATCAGTTATTTCGTCTTTATCTGGAAAAAGACCTTGAGAGAACGAAAAAACTACTAGGTTATCTAGAACCGTTGAACTAGAGATCAAGGAGACGGAAAGGATTTAGGCCGAACTTGTAGACCTTCAAGTACCAAGTGCATGATGACTTCGGAGTGAACCTCTTTAAACTCGAGACGAAATGATCACACACTCTACTCACGGTAACACCTCATCAAACTTGTAAGAAACCGTAACGGAAAGAAACCCTAACCTTACTTTTGACTGGAAAAGGTCAGGACACCGGTGACGACTCCAAAGGTTTAAACGACCGGATAACTCACGTCGTGAAAGTGTCGTAGTAGAAAGTCCTAAACTTTATCGAGGTGACCTTAAGGTAGTGGAGGTGATTGAAACAAACATCACTACGAAGGATTCCGGGTAAACTGAAACGTAAGGTCTTCCAGACCGAGATCCACTCACTAGTGTGGTAGTACTAAAAGACCCAACACTTCTAGAAAAGACATGTAAAGAAGACACATAAGAACGGTGGAGAAGAATTATAGAAGACGAAGACAATCCAATATGGTAAAGAAAGGAAAAACCACGGGTAGAAACGTACTTTACAAGGGAACCATAGAGATTAAAAGAACTTCTCTAGAGATCAGAAAGGGTAAGACAAGAAAAGGAGAATAAAGAAACGTAACTAGCGACTTCTTCCGAAAGAATAGAGAAGAACGATAAGAAACCTTGAGACGTAAGTCTACGAATATAGAAAGGAAAAGAGGAAACGAAAAGTAGGGAGAAGAAAAGTGTCGATAAACATTCGGAAGGAGTCTGTTGGTAAAACGGAAAACGTAAAGAAAAAGAACCCGTACCAAAACTAGTGTCGGAGGGCATGTTATAATGTCTGGAGATAGGTATCAAGAAATCCGTGAGACACATAGTCTAGATTAGATAAGGAATGAAGGTGACATATTAGTATCCCCTAAACTAAATCCAGTATGGACTTACCAGATCACCAAAGGGGATGAAAGAAGTTGAGTTCAGACTTAAACGTTATTCCTCAAGTACTAGACTCGGTGTCAGTCGAGGCCCAGAACAAAAAAGGACTGACATATCTTGAAGAGGTAGAAACCGACGTTTCTTATATTAGTGAGACTAAAGTCATAACTGGTAGACCACTACAGGTACACATCTCAGAAGAGAACACAACAACCTTCTCCCACAAACGATACTGGTCACACAAGAGAACCGTTTCGAGACAATCGGAAACGGGACGAAGTAAGACATGAGGTTCCGGTTTGAACGGGTAATTAGGTGCATAGAGAACTGAAGGATGAAAACGTAAGATTAGGGGATACTACTTTTCCTTAGAAAAAACCCACAATCAAAATCTTCCAGAACATCCAGAAGTATCTTGTCAAGTTAAAGTCGAAGAAGTCGTAAACGCGAACCCCGTATCTGAACCAAATGACACTATAACTTACCAAACGGAACCTTTGTTTGTCTCTAGTATGACAGTAAAAACTCTGACGTGGGTTCATGACGTAAAACCTGAGAAAACAACTGATACTCCCGATGAGGTAAAGAAGATTCCCTAAGAACGGGTGTCATCATCTATGTTACCAGTAGACTTAATTTAAGTGGGTAAGGTCAGGTCAAATCAAGTGACTAAGGATTTTACAACTACAAGTGAGAACGGTAGAGGACGAACTGATACAAGTTAAATGGAACTGAGTACCTGGATTGTAAAATGCAAAGATACGTTATAACAAGAAATGTCGTAGTCTGAACCTCTATAAAAAGGTGAGAAGAACTCATCGTATAACCCGTGGATGGTTGGACCCTTCAAGTAGAAAGTCACAGTATAGAAACACGGAAAAGTATGACAAATACCTCAAGAGGTCCATTCTTGTGACTTCACCAAACGGTAAGGGAAGAGGTTACCTGATGTGAAACAGTCTTGAGAGGTGGTACTGGGTAGGTAGAACTCACCGGGATGTACCGTACCGAGTATCAAAGTAACTTATCCTGTTCCGAGTCATCTAGGTACACGAGTCAAACCAATCAAAGGGCACTAACACCAAAAGCAAGACAGACGGGAGACTTTACCCACTCCTATTCTCCGAACACCTTCGAAGGACTACGTTCCCTGACCGACGCCCCCTTAGACCCAGAACGAGACTACACGATTCAGTGAAGTCCGTACAGGCTGAGAAACGCTAGGATACCTGACATCGGGCGGTCTGAGGAGACAGGTACCCTAAGAGGTCCGTTCTTATTACCTCACCCAACGGTACGGGAGAAGGTCCCCTAGAAGGGCTGAGTCCCTAACTTGGGAACAGAGAATATAGAGGACGTAACTGTCCACCCAAGAAATGGTGATCGTGGTGGACCCTTCGGGTCGAGACCATCCGTCCCGGTATGAGTTATTTAGAAAGTAGGTTAAAAGACAACTACCTACCCCGACACAAGGGAGGGACATCAAGGAAGGGACTCCGGTTTAATACCATCCCCATTACCGATGGAGGAAGTTTTCCTGAATACGGTCGTGTGGGACTCCGAGAGTCCGGACAACATAAGTCACGGGGATCGGGGTACCGTCCGGTGACAGTTGGGTACGGGAAGCGGTCTCTGAGGACCTGCGAGTGTCCTTCAGACTGAGTTATAGTAATCAGTAATCATTTTATGTTTAATTTTAGTATCACTCTATGACGAGAGTTGGATGATCCTGTCGATTTTATTTTTTCTAACTATAATCCCTACATTTCGTTAATTTTAGGAGTATGAAACGACCGTCCTTTCGTTTTCTTATATCAGTGAAGTCTTTTGTCAAACTGTTTAAGAATGTTTCACTTCGTATGTAGGAGATATGTTTACAAATATGACCGAAATAAATATTATCGATTTTTGACCTTAATTGGGTTTATGGAAAACTGACGACTTATCTATTTGTTGTATTTTACAATACGGGCATATTACTTTATGATAAGTCGTTGTTTTTCCTTGTTTGTTAACGATGTGTATACGAACTTAGAGTTTACGTAATATGGTTTGTTTTCTCCGTCTGAGTTTTCCGATGAAATACTAGGTAAATATACTGTAAGACGTTTATGATGTCGCTGTCAACAACAACTCCGGACTCTCAGTTCCTCCCCCAATTGACGTTTCTTCGTACTTCCTTATAAGCCTCCACTACTACCTTTATAAGATAACTAACAATACCATCAACGTGTTTCCACAAGAGTTTTGGGTATGTTGACATGATCATTCGTTAAAAGTGACATATATTTAATTTGAAGTCACTTAAAAATTATTTTAACACTATGGAGGTTTGTTAATATATAATACGTTAGTAAATTTTATATTCTACTTAGGTATATACGACTATTATCCTATTAAAGATTCTATATGACAATCCGTATTTTTCATTCTGTATCCTGTTATTTATGTCAGACAAGGAAAAATACCATATAACCGACAGAGGTCCTAGACCTCACCTTCATATATGGGAAAACATGACAACTCAAGAATCGGGGTACACGAACATAATGGAAGTCAATTATTTTAAGTGTATGTAAAGTTCCTTTTGAGTGTCCACAGACCGGGTCCCCGGACTCGGTACATCCAGGTTCTTTTGGGTACATTCTTATATTTTATATGACGATCTGGGACTTTTTCACGAGTCATTTATCGACCCTCTTCGTTTTATGACCTTAGTTCAGTCTTCCGTCTCGGACCTGTTTCTAGAGATAGACTTGTGGTCTATAAGTCAGTCGTCTCGGGGGTAAAATATGTTCCTCGATTCGAACTTACCGAATGCAATCCTCTCTTTCCCTGGTATTATAGGTTTATAGGACCTAGACGACAACCCGTTCGACAAGCAGTCGTAAGGACACGTTCCTGTGACACGGGGTTGGAGTCGGAGATTCCCTACCTCACGTAGGGGAAGGGGGTCACTCGTCTCGGGTGAGGTTCTCCGGTGGGGTTCCCGAGGAGACCACCAGATTCACGATATAGAACTGAGGGTCTCCAGGACTCGTCGGGGAGGATGTTGGGGAACTCAGTCTATGAGGATATCGAGAGGCTTCCTCACTTTGTTGGGGTCCTAGAGTGACGTGAGTCTGACGTCTGATCTACTAGTGTCGTGTAATCCGAGAAAAGGTGTGACTCCGAAGTCTTTTCTTTTGGGCTTTCCTTTTCCGTCTATTTCGTTCATTCCAGAGAATCCCCTTAAACCACTTTCCTAGAGGGTCCCAAACCGTCCCGAAGAAAGTCGTCGGACGTTAATTCCTTTAGTCCTTGAGGTCCTGCGGTTTCCCTGTCTCTCCCTTCCACGGGTTTGTCGGTCGGAGTCTTTGAGACGAAATAAACCTGTACGGAGGGGCTTCGGTCCAGGATCGAAGATCTTTCCTGATACTCGAAGACACGACGCCTAGTGACAGACCGATGGAGACCTATGGACCGAAGGATCCCCCTCGTGTATCCAGGATGGAGGAGAAAGACGAGACGTTTTTGTTCGACACGACCGTCCATGTTCGAGTCTCTCCTACTCCATTCAACATTGGTCCCGGCTCTCATCCTGACCCCATCCTCGGTTGGTTTCGTTTCAGGAAAGTCCGTAAGTCCGTGGGTGTCTGAGTTCCTACGTCCTCTCTTCCGTGGTGTCTTAGAGTGAAAGAGTCCTCGTGTGGTGAACGGTGGTCCCCGTCCACACAGACTCGGGACCCGGTACCTGGCCCGATCGGTCCACTACCCTTCTTTGGTCTCGTGAATGGCCCCCTTCTACCGTCAGTAGTTCCGGCTTCGTATCGGTCCGAACGTCCAAGGGAGACTTTTCAAACGCATGAACCACCGATTGAGACGTCCGGACACCCCTCTCTGCCTCTCAGTATCGAACGGCCCGTCACCAATGACAAAGTACTTCTCGACAACCACAAATTTGGAACTTAGTTCGAAGTAAACGATGTTAGTCGTGAAGTCAGGGAAAAGGTGTGGTTCAAAGGTCTCCGCCCACCTCCCCTCCTCGGTCCTGTAAGATTTCCTTATTCATCTATTTGTTGTTCCGGGAAGACACCTTAAACCATTTTCCTTGAGTGATCTAAAGTTTATCTAAGAAACGTCATTCGGACCAACGTTCCTTTAGTCCTTGAGGTAGGTCCGAGGGTCTGATCCTCTAACCACGGGACCTCTGGATTCCTCTCCCGAGGGTCCGAAATTATTTTAGTGTCCGTGTCGGAAAAATTGGAAGAACTTACAAAGATGTACAGGTCGGAGTAGACGGAAATAAGAGAGTGTGTATGATACCAGGTCGGTCACCCTTCACGAGTCACGGGACTTATATGCAGTTTATATACTGCCCCCCAGAGTAACTCATACAAGAGGACGACAGGATAAGGGAGACGGACCTTACAAGAAGGAACAAGAGGAAGACGGAGGACCAGGAAGTGTTGAGTCGAGTCTACAGTCAAAGTGACCCTCATTGAGGGTCTCGGGGTCTAACCCGGTTCACGGAGGAGACACGAGTAACAGGTAGACGGTAGTGGGTGTAATGCACGAACGGGGGTAGCCGTGAACGGTATAACTTGATGTTGACAACCATCATACAGAGCGAGTACCGCGACACTTAAGGGTTTCAGTCCCAGACTAAATTGGGACATGGGGGTCAAGGAACGTGTCTCTTACCCGTGTGTCTTCTGGAGCTACTAAAAGACTTCCTTGAGAGTGACTGTTAGAGTGACGTGAACCTGACCTTTATTCCGTTAGAGTCCTCAGGTGTTCAGTCTGTCGCGACTGATAAAAAGTCTTCTGAACACTCAAGATCGGGACCTAGACAACGACACACTGACATCAGTTCAGTAGAGTGGAGAGAGTAGAAGTTGTAGACATACCCCAGTTGTACCCCGACCTCAGTGACGGGACGGAGGGGTTTGGGACGAGTCACGTCAGATCTCTTTTGGTTTCGTCTTCTTGTCCTGGGTAGGGCACTGACGACCCGACCTCCGGGGCACACGACCCCGTGGACTCCCTCGAGACCGACGACCGGTCAAGGGTCGGGGTTGGAGGGGGCGGAGGTGGGAACCCGGTCGACGGTCGTGTGACTACGGGTCGACGAGACGACACGGTCCCGGGACGTCGTTCAGAAGGGAACCCCGACGGAAGACGTCCCTGTTCCCACGTCACCCATACCCCACCCCTCCAACCACGGACATGTCCTGTCGGTCTTTGGTACTACGGTGACGGGTCGTACATAGTACACACTAAATGAATCGGGACACTAGGACCGGGTCCCGGAATATGTCTCGGTGACGAGTACCTTAAATCTGTTTGAGTAGACATAGATGTACGTAAAAGAAGATCTTTAGATGTAAAAGAATCAGAAGGGATTGTTACTTTACATTTCGGACTTTACGTTTATGTTTGCGACTCCCTGTTCAGTCTCAACCCGGAAATAAACCGTCCGTTTTTTTCCAGTTCCCAAATTGTTCTCTTAAATGTATTGTCATAGAAGAATACCTTTGTTGACATAAAGTCTTTACTTCACGTTAATGACTTGGATGACCTTTGAAGACCTGATCCGTGTCACTGTCCTTGTAATGTCCACAGAAGTTAATAAGGAGAGTTATCGGTACACTCATCCCACGACAACTAATAATTAAGTGTGTCTTCGAGTCTTTCTACTTCTCCGAATAAGTTCCGGTGTGTTGATCGTTCACCACCTGTGATAAGCTTGGATAGAAAGAGACTGTACTCACGTCTTCGAGAGTTGTCCTGTGGTGGGACCACACCTAGGGTCAGTCACGGTGGTGTCTCTCAGCGTGTCTCCGACCCCGTCGTGCTCGCCAGTCACGTCGACCTCTACCCCATCCCCTCGAGAGACCGTCACACATTGTCAGTAACTCGGTGATTCTCAGGGAGTATCGGGGGATAGGGGAACGGACGGAGAATGACACCCAAGGATACCAGAAACACTTAAGGTCTTTCAAGGTGTTTCGTTTCCTTTCTACCTACCGGTAACGGAGAAATATGTGTCACGTAACGTCTTTACGTACATCTTTACGGACATGTTGTCGTTTGGAAGTCGGTGTGGAAAGGAGCGATTATTTGTGGTAGAAAACCGCTTCGAGGAGTTCCTAGTCCCGACACCTACGTGTCGTTGTATCCGCCCGGACCTCCCGTACTCCGATTCAGTTTACAGTCTGTCTCCTCGTGTTTGAGACATACTATAGTACAAATACACCTTAGATCCTTTATGTTGTTTGATCCCTTATATTGCTTCTTGTTCGTCTGAGTGTCTATATCTCTTGTTTGGTCACCAATGGTCTCCCTTCCCACGTCCACCCGTTTTGTCCCCACCCTCTCACCCTCTACGTTTGATATCCGAGATTCTGACCAAGTTCCTACATAACATACTGTGTCCCTTGTATCGGTTATAAAACATTATTCGTATTCACCCTTCATTAGAGATTTTTAACATATTGTTAAAAATTTTTAATTTATTTTTCTTGACCCGATACCTTATCAGGTCCCAGACACGTGAGTCCATTGGGCGTTACCTCTTCTTTTTCGGGTCTGTTCGTCCTCGTACCCTTTGGTCCTCGGTTATCCTTTCCGAGAAGGGTACCGATACGTCCCGTCAGTCTATAGGGCCTACCTCGTCGCGTTTTGGTTAAGGGGGTGACTCTTTCGTTGTCATTGAAGATTTTGTGTGTCGGGACCCGTATCGCCCGGTGCAGTTCGATAATGGTTTAATTTTACGGAATCTTTACCGAAGGGCTGATAGGGTCACTCTCTTCTTATCCCCCTCACAACCCCTGAGACTCAGTACGTCGTCCGACCCTGGAGACCCCGTCACTCGCCAGTCTTGGTGGTTCTAATTGACAGAGGTTGAGGGAGCCCGGTCTTACCAATCAAAGAGATTCCGCGAGTGTGAGGTTTACGGTCCTCCGGGGGTGTCTACAGACTAGTTTAGTAAGTTGGGAACAAGAAGAGCACGAGACGTCGACCGGAAAGTAAACCCCTCTAAATCGTAAACCTGGTCATTCTCGTGGGTAACAGGACGTTTGCACTGATGGTTCGCGGACCCCACTTCTCACATTTGGTGACGCGAGAAGTCTCCTCTAGGTCTACCTCTCCGACCGTGGATTTTCTTCCTTGGTCTGAAGGTACGGAGACGAAGTGACTCTTCGTGGCTCACATTCCTTAACCCAGTTTGTTGTTTGCCCAACATTCACCCTTCTTGTGTCCTGGACCTTAATCTTAGAAAGTGTTTCCTCCTGTAACGTTCGGCACACTGGAACCCGTTTCCTTCCTGTTAGACTAAACGTCGAAGAAGTAGACGGTTACCCTTGGTGAGTCAAGGGTCCCTAGAACCTCCTACACCACTCTTTCCCGTAGACCTCCCCGACCGACCAGAGGTCTCGTGGTGTGTTTATGAAGTACTTTCCACTCCACCGTCCCCGTCCGTCGTTCTACCACGTCCGAAGCTTGTGATCCGAGTTCACACCTAAGACAGGACCTCTCTCACGATTTACTAAAGGTCACCCTCTCACGGGACCTAGTGGTGCACATAAAAGTGCTAGTTGTAAGCCCTCCACTCCTCCTCGTACCGGTTTCCGACTTTCTTCGTCGCGGACTCTGCCTTTTTATGGGTCCTCTCTGGCACTACAGAGTCAACAATTTCCTTCCTTCCCAGAGTTCCTCCTACGTCCCTGGTTGACGTAGCTTGTGACACACCCCGGACCCTCCTCCACCGGTATCCTAACTACCGACCTAGACGGTTGTACCCCCGATGAGAACTGGAACTCTTCTCGACAAAGTGGCCTCACCCTCACTTTACCACTAAAGTAACCCGAATTCTCTTTTGTCTTGACCTCGGTCCCTTATTGTCTGAAGATAAAAATCTTCAAAACAATATTTCCCCCTGTTACTTTACCCCGTTATCGACCTCCCTTTCGCGTCCCGTTCTACAAAAAAACTCCAATCCTTTTATAAACCGTACGTGTATTCGACCAATCTTCTCCTTTTGAGTACGTGCCCCGTCATCTTCACCCAGGCAACCTCGTCAGAACCTCTTCCACTTTCCCCCTTTCATCTTCGCGACCGAATCGAGACAGATGGGGTGGGACGGGATCGGTCACTGGTGGATAAATAGAACTTGTAAGTCAATTCGTGATGAAGGAAGTACTTTGGAAAGCACTACCGAAGGGGACGGTTCGTCTTGGTCGGAGGGTACGGACACCTGGAGTAAAATGGATCGCGACTGTAAGTGGACTGGAACGAGTGACCAAGGGTGCAAGAGAGAGAGAGAGGGTGGAGGACCGGAAGACAGGAGAGTGAGTGAGTTAGTGAGTCGTCTGTGAGTAACCGTCTGTGAGACGAACCCGAATATAGGACCGAGGTGGTGAATCATTGACCCGTACAATAAATTAACGAGACACTGAATTAAAGGTGTAGAAACTTTGACCTTAATGTGATTGAGAAGTGTTTTAACACCACGCCTAATGTGACTCTTATTTCACGAAGCACGTTACGGGCCGTGTATCGAGAGGGAGAGAGAGCTATGGACGATTGAGATTATCAGAACGAGAACAATACACGATCTACGACCGGACCCTAATCTCTATGTTACTACAGATCCTACCCTTATGCCGGATCGCGAACAATGGGACTGCTCATTGATAGGTAAATCTGTAGAAAGAGAGGGTCTGGTACTTTAGACTCGTATCACGGGTAGTGTTTCATGGTACGTACCGTGACTCTCATACTCGCGGATCGTTTTACAAACAACCTGACTTGAGTCGACCAATGGAACCGAACCTTCCACTTGACTCTCCTTCCCAACCCCACCCCGCCCCACCCCTACCCCTTTTACTTCTCACCTGAAACTCCCAATCCTGAGATGTCTAGTCCGTAGAGTACTGGTTACCGGATTACAGATCTTACAGAGTCTCTTCTGACTTGAACCTCGTCGGGGGACAACACGGGGGAATGAGGAAGGGACTCGACCAAATGATCTTCGTCAAGTTTCTTGACCAACACTCTTACTTTATCCTGGTATTTACATTGCGTGGGTCGTGTGTCGGACTGTTTGGTATCAATTGTTCATAATCGAAGAATAGTTCGTTTGCATCGTTGAATTAATTCCATCGGTCAGTTGCATACTGACACGACTCTCCCGACCGTACTACTTGTGTGTCCTCTCAGGAGTCGTGTCTCGAGTAGGCGGTGACGAAGAAGTCGAGACAGGAGGGAACGGAAGACCTACTTCTACGTGAAGAGGTTACTGATCTCTCTGCGGAGACCTTGTTACCGTACTAAACCCTTTACCGTCTTCGTCGAATCAAATCGATATCGTTAGGATGGGACAGTGATTTGTAAAAGTAAAAGAAAAGGAACTTTATTGAAAATACATTCTTTCCAATAACTTATGACGGTTTCTGGGAAAGTTCTAGGTTCTATATGTCGAAAGAGGGAGTCCTATTAAAGATAGAGGAGACTGACGGAGAGGGAGGCACTGATGTCCAGACGACCGAGAAAAACTTAATAGTAGTCAGAAAGGTGAGTGGGTGTAAACTCCACACGACTAAACAGGACGGGACCTGTAGTGACTGGGAAACGAGAAACACTTGAGGTGACGTCGGAACCCGAAGATGTGTCACAACGGGTGAATTCTCACTAGACCACCGAGTCTACCATTTGACAGACGGACATTACGCCCTCTGGTTCCAAACTAAGGACCCAGCCCTTCTAGGGGACTTCTTCCTTTACCGTTAGGTGAGGTCGTGAGAACGGACCTTTTAAGGTACCTGTCTCCTCGGACTAACTATCCGATGTCAGGTACCCCAGCGTTTCTCAGCCTGTGCTGACTCGTTGAGACAGGGCAGGTACTAGTTGAACCACCGTGACAGAATACAGAGAAATTCTCTTGTCCCTGACGAACTAGACACAGTAGACCTTAAATCCCATAAAGAGCCGAGACCTCCGGGACGGAGAGTCGAGGACAATAACTTGTGACGTTATGGAAGAGTCGTTTAGTCGGTAAGAAGAGAGACTAGTCACTAAGACCTCGACTGTAATGACGTCAAAGAGAAACAGAGGTTCCGGGACATGAAATGAAGTAAAACGGACCCTCCTACGAAAGGTCCTTCGAGAACGTTTACGAAATTCGGACTCGATATGTCCATCAAGAGTGGTTCTGAGAGGTGGTCCTTAGAGAAAACTAATGAGGTTAAAACAAAGATGCACACACATACACACACACACACACACACACACGAATCAGTGAGTCAGTACAGACTGAGAAACGTTGGGGTACCTGACATCGGGCGGTCCGAGGAGACAGGTACCCTAAAAGGTTCGTTCTTATGACCTCACCCAACGGTAAAGGTCGAGGTCCCCTAGAAGGACTGGCCCCCTAGGTTAGACGTAGAGTATCAGAGGACTTAACCGTCGCCTAAGAAATGGTGACACGGTGGACCCTTCGGGCAAAAAAAAGAGGTAAAGCGAATTTTTACGTGTGAGAAAGACCCACCATCACTTTTCTTGTCTCCTTAATCGTAAATGACTTGTATTTGATACGAGTTCTGTCAACTGGATTAATGGATTATATCGAAATGTCATTAGGAGACTCCGTCTTATCGGGAATCTAGGTCCGTGCACCCGATTCTCTTTAGTTCTCTTCGTACCAACCTTCTACACGATAAGATATTTTAAAGTTTACTATTTGAAGCCATCCCTAATGTAGTTTAGACATCCAACAAAACCTATGATACCCGTGAAATTGTCATAAGTAAGAAGGTTAGGTAGTCATACTTTATAACAAGGTAAATAAACGTAGAAGTCAAAGAAAGTAGTCACAGAATATCAAAAGTCACATTTTAGAAAGTAGAGGAGTTGATTTAAATAAGACTCCATAAAATAAGAAAAACTACGTTAACATATACCCCAACAAAAGAATTAAAGAGAAAGACTATCAAGTAATAATCACATATCTTTGTGTCAACCAAAATTATATAACTAAAACATAGGACGTTGAAATGACTTAAAAATTTTTATGAAGACTGTCCAAACAAAAATAAAAACCACCTTAGAAATCCTTACAATAGACGTTTATATCTGTCAAAATGAAAAAGGAAAAGTTAAACCTACGGGAAATAGAGAAAAAGAACGGATTGACAAGACCGATCCTGAAGACCATGATACTACCTTTTTTTCACCGTTCTCACCTGTAGAAACAAAGCAAGGACTAGAATCTCCTTTCTGAGTCGAGAAAAATGGTACCTCATACTACAATAGACACCCGAATAGTTTTTCTTTCTTTCTTTCACTTCAGCGAATCAGCACGGACTGAGAAACGCTGGGGTACCTGACATCCTCTTCGGATGGTCTGAGGAGGCAGGTACCCTAAGAGGTCCGTTCTTATGACCTCACCCAATAGTAAAGGAAGAGGTCCCCTAGAAGGGCTGGGTCCCTAGCTTGGGCCCAGAGGACGTAACCTCCGTCTACGAAATTGGAGACCCGGTGGTCCCTTCGTCAGAAATAATACAACTCAATGTGATGAAAAATATGAGTGAAACAACTCTCGAAAATAATACTTACCTACAATTTAAAACAGTTTACGAAGAAAACGTAGATGACTCTACTAGTATACAAAGGGAATTAAAATAATTACACCACATAGTGTAGTCAACTAAATACTTACAACGTGGTAGGAACCAAGGGACCTTATTAGTGTCACATACTAAGAAGATTACATGACAACTTAAGTCAAACGATTTTAAAACAACTCCTAAAAATATAGACACAAGCAGTTTCTATAACCGGACATTAAAAGAAAAGAACATCTCAGAAACAGACTAAAACCATAGTCCTAATCAGGACTGAAGTATTTTACTCAAACTTTCACAAGGGAGGAGAAGGTAAAAAACCCTTTTCAATCTCTTCCTAACCATAATCTAGAAGAAATTTACAAACCATCTTAAGTGGTCACTTCGGTAGACCAAGACCTGAAAACAAACAACCCTCCGAAGACTTATGACTAAGTTAGAGGAATGAGGAATTAACCAAACAATCCTAAAAGATGAAGAAGCACTAAGTATACCACTCAAAGTTTACCGGTGTCTTGATTAGTGTTAAGTGTAAAGGGGACGTATGAGACCAATTCTGAATGTAAGTACCAGTGACAGTTGTTTCACGTCGGTGTTGAAAGTCTCAACGACCTTGGGTCATAAACACCCGTCGAACGTCCTATTACATCACACCGTAGTTCTCATTACTACATTGGTCGTACTTTATTTCCCTTGATCTCTTGACTTCTCTGTTCTTCTAGATATGACTAAGATATTTTGTCCAAGGTCTTTCAGGACCGTGACAGTTATTATTCTCATGACGATGGATAAAATCACTATCTGTTACACTTTAATCAGTCCTTACTATATGGACTGTTAATTTTTTTTTTTACTACTCTACCAGGGACTTGGTCTTTCTCTCTCATAGACCTATGAGATTTCTATGAAGTCCACGTGACTGAGTTATTATTTGTGTATAGATTCATAGAGAAGAAAGGACACGAGAAGATTTAGGAGTAGTTATTTAGTAATGTAGAGTTCACCTACCTGAACAAATATGTCGTCTCTGGAGTGTTTTTATAAATCGACCCCGAGGTGCGTAGGATCCCGAAGGGAGCGTAGAGTCGACCATTTCTTAGGCGGACGTTACGGTCTCTGGGAACAAGTTAAGGACCCAGTCCTTCTAGGAGACCTCATCCTTATCCGATAGGTCAGGTCATAAGAACCCGAAGGGACCACCGAGTCGACCATTTCTTAGTCGGACGTTACGTCCTCTGGACCCAAGCTAGGGACCCAACCCTTCTAGGGGTCCTCTTCCTTTACAGATGGGTGAGGTCAAAAGACCGGACTGGTACCCCAGTGTTTCTCAGTCTGTGTTGACTCGTTTAAAGTCAAAGTGAAAGACGTATAGGAACCTCGTCGAGGTGAGATCTTATTGATAATAATAGTAAGAACTGTTCCCTTTGACTAAAATTTTAGGTAGGAAAAAAGGGTAGTTTCGGAAACGAAAGAAACCCGAATTTCCATTTTTCTGACCTCAAATTCTTTGATTGAGAATATGGATGATCAACACATTGGAGTCCGTACTCTATTAGTCAAGGGAATTGAGAATTTTATCGATTTTATTTATCCTGACTACCCTTCTAGTTTACCAAAGAACGTTGTTACCTCCAATCTAGTAAGAAATTTCTAATATGTTTACAGTTATTGACAATAATGAGAAAATTACAAACTGAAGACTGACACACCTAGTGTTATTTGACACCTTTTAAGAATTTCTCTACCCTTATAGTCTGGTGGACTGGACGGAGAACTCTTTGGACATACGTCCAGTCCTTCGTTGTCAATCTTGACCTGTACCTTGTTGTCTGACCGAGGTTTATCCTTTTACTCATGCAGTTCCGACATATAACAGTGGGACAAATAAATTGAAGATACGTCTCATGTAGTACTCTTTGTGACCCGACCTTCTTTGTGTTCGACCTTAGTTCTGACGGCCCTCTTTATAGTTATTGGAGTCTATACGTCTACTGTGGTGGGAATACCGTCTTTCACTTCTCCTTGAGTTTTCGGAGAACTACTTTCACTTTCACCTCTCACTTTTTCAACCGAATTTCAAGTTCTAAGTCTTTGCTTCTAGTACCGTAGACCAGGGTAGTGAAGTACCCTTTATGTACCCCTTTGTCACCTTTGTCACAGTCTGAAATAAAAAACCCCGAGGTTTTAGTGACGTCTACCACTGACGTCGGTACTTTAATTTTCTGCGAATGAGGAACCTTCTTTTCAATACTGGTTGGATCTATCGTATAAGTTTTCGTCTCTGTAATGAAACGACTGATTCCAGGCAGATCAGTTCCGATATCGAAAAGGACACCAGGACATACCTACACCCTCAATCTGACACTTCTTCCGACTCGCGGCTTCGGCTTCTTAACTACGAAAACTTGATACCACAACCTCTTCTGAGAACTCCCAGGGAACCTGACGTTCCTCTAGGTTGGTTAAGTAAGACTTCCTCTGGTCGGGACCCTAAAGAAACCTTCCTTACTACGACTTCGACTTTGAGGTCATGAAACCGGTGGAGTACGCTTCTCAACTGAGTAACCTCTTCTGAGACTACGACCCTCCTAACTCCCGTCCTCCTCTTCCTCTACTGTCTCCTACTCTACCGACCTACCGTAGTGACTGAGCTACCTGCACTTAGACTCACTTGATGCCCTCAACCACTATCTGTCCCTCCGGACCACACAACGCTAAGTACCACAGCGTTTCTCATCCTGTGCTGACTCGCTGACTTGACTTGACTTGACTTGACTTACAAACTGAAGATGAAAATGACGAAGATCTAGTGGACTTAGTAGTAGTATTAAAGTGATTAAATTACTCTTTTTTTGCCAAAGAAAATACAAAGAATGAACTTAATCAGAGAGGTTGAGTGAACCGACAGAGGTTTGAAGACGAGATATCCATCCCTCTAGTCCTCCGAGGACCCTTGTCTCTTCCTCCCGGTGACTTTATTCCGTTTGTAGAGAATGTGTTCCAGAACAGAAGTTGACCGGTCAGGTATAGACTCGAGTTACCCTTCCGATTTAGAGTATTCTAGACATCGTATCATAAATGACTAGAGAAATTAAAAAGGAAAAGGTCTTACAGTATGTCAACTTTGGTACGTCATGTATCTAAAGAGTCTGACCGAAGAAAGTAAATCGTTATGTGTAAATTCCGAGGAGGTATGGACGAGTACCGACCTATCGCGTAAAGAAAAATCACGGTTTATTATCAGGTGACAGACCTACATGATGTCAAACAAATAGGTAAATAGATTACTTCCGGTAGAGTCAAGGAGGGTCAACAACCGTTAATTCTTACAAAATTTCCATTAATTTGTTTTTCCGGAAATAATGACATGTTTGGTCTTATGACACGTTGTAAACACGGTATGACGATATAAAGACACGTCAAAAACATATCTCCATTCAAAAGTGGAGTCAACCCATTTATGGATGTTCTCATTAACGATACGTCTGATGCAAATCGAAAATATTGTGGAACGGTTTTACCGACTTGGCAAGACGTAAGGACGGTCGTTGTTTACTCTGACGGACAGCAAGGAGTGGGACCGGTCGTAAACCACACAGTCACAGAACCTAAAATCGGTAAGATTATCCACACACCACTATAAAATAAGAACAAAATTAAACGTAAAGGGATTACTGTGTACGTCAAAAGGACCACCGAGTCACCATTTCTTAGACGGACGGTTACGTTCTCTTTACCCAATTTAAGGACCCAACCCTTCTAGGGGACCTCCTCCCGTACCGTTAGGTAAGGTCATAAGAACGGACCCTTTAGGGTACCTGTCTCCTCTGACCACCCGATGTCAGGGACCCCAGTGTTTTCTCAGTCTGTGTTGAATGATGATTTGTTGTTTTTGTTACTGTGTACTACACTCGTAGAAAAATAGACAAATAAACGGAAGACACATAGAACAGTCTACTCCATAGATAATTCCAGAGACCGGGTGAAGATTGGCTCAAACAACAGAAGAATAACAACTCAAAATTCTCAAGAAACATATAAAACTTATTCAAAAAGTAATTTGTACACAAAACGTTCATAAAAAAGATTAATCACCGAACGAAAAAATAAGAAAATCGTCAAAGAAAGTGTCTTGTTTTCAAAAATTAAAACCATTCGGTCCAATGACCAAAAAAAAGAAAGTACTTAACATGAAAACCAAAATATAGATTTTTGAGTAGCAGTTTAGGTTCCAGTGTATCTAAAAGAGAGCAATGGAAGATCTACAAGACACTAAATGTAACTTCAGATAATCTAAGGTAAAACCGAAATTAAAAATACTTTTCATATTTCACTTTCTAAGTCAAAGATGTGTACCTACTGGTTAGCCCGATCGTGGTTACCAACTTTTCTTTTAGGAAAAAAAGGTAACTGAACGGATACGAGGAGACAGTTTCTAGTTACCTGACATAAACACGTAAAGATAAAGACCTGAGATGAGATAACGTAACCAGACAAACAGATAAGAAAACGGTTATGGTACAACAGGATTAATAACATCGAAATAACATTGAGATTACATCCTAGTCAGAAAGTTGAAATGAGAAGAAATAGTCAATAATACACCTGATAAGAGTCAACGAACGGAAAGGTATATGTGAAATTGTGTAATAACTGACCTCTGCCGTAATTGTGAAGTCCGTAATCAAAGACGTTTTTAGGAGACCAATTATTATAAAATTTTATGCAAACAACGATAGGTATTTTATTGAGTGGTCCTAAAATTAACTCTAATACAACTTGAATATCTAGTTCAATTCTCCTTGAATGTAGATTTGTTACAACCGAGAAAGATATATATATAGAAACGCACACACTGTTATATTTACTATAACACAAAATTAAAGTTTAAGGTTAACAAATAAAGACCATATATCCTTTCGTTGGCTGAAAACATCCAATTGGAACATAGGACGAAGAAAGGTTGATTGACGATCAATCAAGGTCCTCCAAAAAACGGTTAAGAGACCTTAAAAGATGTATCAGTTAGTAGTAAACACTTGTTTCTGTTAAAATAAAGAAGGAAGGATTACAGATACGGAAAATAAAGGACATGATAATCGATCTGGAAAGTCGTACTACGACTTATCCTTATCATGTCTCCCTGTGACAGAAAAGGGTCTGAACCCAAAGAGTCCCGAGGGGGCCGCCGCGTCGTTATTTCTGAAGTGGACGTTGCGTTCTCTACGTACAGTTCGGGTCCCAGCCCTTCTAGGGGACCTCTGCCTTTACCGTTGGGTGGGGTCGTAAGGACGGACCTTTTAAGGTACCTGTCTCCTCGGACCGTCCGATGTTCGGGAACCCCAGCGTTTCTGCAGCTTGTGTTAAATCGCTGATTTGACGGTTGTGGTGTAGATCAAAGAGTAATAGTTCGTTCTACAATCCATATCTGAAAAAACATCTACAAGAAACAGATTTGACTCGTTCAAAGAAAGATAAGGATAAAACGACTCTCAAAAAGGATTTTAGTACTAACCTACAACTTAACATAGTTCACGAAAAAACGTAGAATGTCTATACTAGTATACCGAAAAGAAGACATCGGACTACACTACGTTGTGTCATTGACTATAAGATTACAACTTACTTGGAACATATAGACCTTATTTAGGGTGAAGTAATTCTACATACCAAGAAGAATATGAAACAATCTAAGTTGTACGATTATATACAACTCTTAAAAACGTAACACGAGTACTTTCTATAACCAGACATCAAAAGAATATTACAGAAATAGACCAAAACCAAAGTCTCATTGCGACCGAAGTGTTTTGTTTAATCCTTCACAAGGAAGACCAAGATAAAAAGACCTTCTCTAACATCTCTTAACCATAGTAGAAAAGGAATTTACAACCTATCTTCAGTGGTCACTTTGGTAGACTTGGATAAAAAATACACAAAAACAAAACCTTCCAATAACTAATAACTAAGTTAAAGGAACCATCTATGTCCGGAAAAGTCTACTGGATAAAGAAAACGTACTCAAAACCATCAAACACAGAAGGTTCATTAACCAGATAACGTCCGTCTCAACAAGTGTTATCAGAAAATACTCGGAAAATTTCAGGTATCCTAGTCATCACCACTGGGGAGAAAGTAAAGACTATAATCAATTAAACACAGAAGAGAGAAAAAAAGAACCAATTGGACCAATCTCCAAATGACTAAAAATAATTATAACAGTTTCTTAGTCGAAAACTAAAATAACTAAAAAGAGATGACTAGAGATGTGAAACAAGGATACTACCGGAGGATTCAGAATAAAAGGAAAGGTAAAGACGAGGAGAGGTTGGGTATATGGAAGGACGTCGGTTTTAGTAGAAGGATGTTCAGTTTTGATTAATATAAAAAGTCGAGGAATTTTATGAAGTTACCGTAGAAAACAGAAGTTCTTTGGGTTTGAAGAATGACAGGGGAGGTTTCGGGACATACTAAACCAGACGGGTAAGGAGGTCTGAATAGTGCAGAGTAGGAATCTGTAGTACCTCAAAACTGTCGTGTCTCTTCTGTCTATAATTCAAAAATGTGTTTATAAATAAAGTCAATATGTATTACTTCTTGATAAATTCATCCGGTTGTCTTACATGTCCTTTGAGAAGTTAACTAAGTCCAAAATTTTCTGGGACTTCTTTTTTGATCTCTTTCCCAACTATTGTTTTTTTGAATTATATTTTACCTAAAAACTTTTATCATAAATCTCTGGATCTCTCGTATTACTTTCAAAAAAAAATTAATGTCTTTACTTCCGTATAGGGTTATATGAAAAAGTAATTTTTCCATATATTCCTGTTATGTCTTTTACATTCGGGTTTTCTTTATTACATGAGTGTTAGACTGACGGGATCGTGTTGATTATGATGTAAGACGTCATTAATAATACGATATAAGTCTATACCAATATCACTATCCGAACTTCTACTATGGGACCAAGAGTTGGGACTGTTCAATCTTAGTGGACCACCTTGAAAGTTTGTATTTCTATTGACTCAGACTAAGGATTAGTTGATTTGGTCCTGAGACCCACCGTTCCAGGACCCAACTCTTTATGACATATATCTGTACAGGATACATGTTCGTCCCCGGAGGGGAATTTCCACTCAAATAAAAACCATAGTGAGTAGACTCTTTCACTTCTCAAGGAGTCTGTCCTTTACATGAGAAAATCTCGTCATAATCTGAGTGTACCCCTCGAAAGTTTTAGGGTTACGGATCCGGTGTAGAGTTCAGGTACTGAAGTCTTATAAATTCCCCACCCTCCGTCCGTAGCCATTAAAAAATTCGAGGGGGCCACTAGGATTATAAGTCAGTTCCAATTCTTGGTGACACGACTCTGAGACCCACTCGATGTTTCACCCTTAAACTGAAAATTCTAGAACTGGTGTATCCATAGTTCTATAGATCCTTCTTCACACTTGCCACTCAGCAATTTGTCCGATCTTCAGTGGTTCGGTTCTTGGGTCAGTTCAGGACGTTACGACACGAGAGGATAACACTTGATTCATGCCGGGGCCAAAGTCGACAGATGTCCTCTCAGTCTTGAGACTTAAAACGTTAGGCCTGATGAAACTCAAAGAAAGTGAGAGTTCCAAATAAATGGACAACAGGAGCAAATCAGACATCACTTTATAAAAATCGAAACGATTCTCTTTGGTTCTCTTTTAATAACAACAAAGACAATAAGAGAGAGAAAAATTTCATAATTTCTCCTGGACACGAGAGACCTCAGTTGCGCTACCACTTTCGTCCGAGAATTCACTCTCTGGGAGGTCCTCTACAACTTTGAGTCCTGATTTCCGTCCCCTCAGGGGTCTAGAAGGTTATGACCCCCCTTAGACCCAAAACAATAATTTCTACCGTGATAAGAAAGAGTATCGAAGAAGGAGACAGAAATTAACTAAATTGTTTGTAAATAACTTATAAATGATAAGTGGTGTTTGTAATATGATCATAACCCCTACCTAGACACTCGTCCTGTAAGTATCAAGGAACTATTTCAAATGTTATATCACCAAGTTTAAATCCTGTCACGTTTAAACCCCTCTTTTTTTATCTTTCGCTATAACTTATCACTCTGTTCATCCTACAAACCGCGGTCCGTCTCTTGTAAAACTTACGACCGAAGTAGTGGACATGAAGACACTTGTGTTCCTTTAATGAAGGTACCAATGAAAGAGTAAATTATGGCGGATGAAGTCTCTCACTAGACGGTTGAGTGCGTAAGTTGGTCGTTTATAAATAATTCGTTAGTCATTCGTGATCCGTTACAAAATCCACCATCCTTTGTCATCACTTGTTTAATTGAGGCGGGGGGGGGTGTGTGGAATTCACTCTCCTCTGTCTGTTATTCATTCGTCTAAAGGTTATCACTATTTGTGACCTCATTTTACTGTTTCAGTTCCCTTGTCCTTGCGGTTACCCCCTACCCAATATTAAAATTCACCGTGTCAGTCCCCTCTGAAGTGATTCTTTCCCTGTAAACTCGATTCCAGACTTCTCCACTCCCTCTTACGTTAGAGACATCCATAGATCTTTTCTCACAGGGTTTGTTTTCTTTCTCATTTGCGGTTCTTACTGGACGCTCATAAAATCCTTGTCGTTCCTCAGGTCATACCCGAAGGATCCATCGTGTCATCATTTCTTAGGTGGACGGTTGTGTCCTCTATATCTAAACTAGGGACCCAACCTCCTCGTCCTAGGGACCCCCTCCTTTACCGTTGGGTGAGGTCATAAGAACGACCATTTTAGGGTACCTGTCTCTTCGGACCACTCGATAACAAGTACCCCAACGTTTCTTAGTCTGTACTGACTCGTGTTCCATATCGGTTCCTCGGGTCATCCCTTATTATTTGTTCCTCTCATCATTCTTTTGTCCCCAGCTCTGACACATCCCAGAACCACCTCCTACCATCTTTGAGACTGAAACTCTGAAGGGAGTACCAGGTCACCGATTCTTAGGTGCGAGGGTTACGTCCCCCGGGTCCAAGATTGGGACCAGTCCCTTGATCTAGGACGAGCGGTGTTGATTAGCTTAAGCTTTCGACGTTGATTTCTCAGGAGTACGGCGTTACTTTTGACTTCTGGAACACATGACGTCGATTCTGGGTCGTGTCAGTTTGTTTGTTGAGACTGAAAATAAGGTTCTCTTTGTTTCTCGGTGCTCTCTCAAGGTCAGTGACTTCATTGGTCTAGATAGAACGTGACATTGTAGTGACCCGAAGTCGTTCGTCCATCTGGAATCCCGCCATTCATGTTTTCGTTCCTCTCGTCGATCTCACGTTGTTACTCCATACTCCTCCACTGCCGACGACGTGTCTCAATTGTCACGACCTACATCACTTTTCGCCAACCTAGATCTCCATACATTCCATTTCGGTTATCGCAAACAACTACTGATTAAACCACAATGCCTCTTCCGTTACCGTTGGGTGAGGTCATGAGAACGGACCTTTTAGGGTACCTACCTCCTCGGACCATCCGACGTCAGGTACCCCAGCGATCAGCCTGTGCTGACTCGCTGTAGTGAAAGTTAAAAGTGAAAGTACGTAACCTCTTCCTTTACCGTTGGGTGAGGTTACAAGAACGGACCTCTTAGGGTCCCTGCCCCCTCGGACCACCCGACGGTAGAGACCCCAGCGTGTCTCAGCCTGTACTGACTGTGTTGAATCGTCGTCGTCGTCAAATCACAATTTCTATACTACGATGCTAGAAACTGGACTTGTTCACCTTCCTACTCCAACGGTAAATGAACCCATCCGTTCTAGAACCTCCATCCCCCACACTTAGTCCTCCAAAAAAAAGACCTGAACAATTTACATTCTACGGATTATATGTAAGTTCCTTTCCTCCGTTGACCTATTTACTCATACCTCATACCCCTTTCTTCTCTAACTTGATATTTAAACCCTCAGTAGTCGTATATCTACGATACATCTGGTACTCGAGAAGTCCGTGAGACAGATGGTCTAGATTAGGGAACTGAGATAAGTAGTGGAGGTACCATATTAGTATTCCCTAAACTAAAGTCAGTATGGATTTACCGGATCGTCATAAGGGGTGATAGAAGTTAAATTCGGACTTAAAACGTTATTCCTCGAGTGTTAAACTCAGTGTCAGTCAAGGTCCAGAACAAAAACGACTGACTTATCTCGAAGACGTAGAAACCGACGTTTTTTATATCAGTTAGACTAAAACCACAACTGGTAGACCACTACAGGTACACATCTCAGCAGAGAACGCAACAACCTATGGAGAAATTACCGTCTTTCACTTCTCCTTGCTTTCTTGAAGAACTACTCCCACTTTCTCCTCTCACTTTTTCGACTGAATTTTGAGTTGTAAGTTTTTTGATTCTAGTACCGTAGACCAGGATAGTAAAGTACTGTTTATCTTCGTCTTTTTCACCTTCGTCACTGTCTAAAATAAAAGAACCCGAGGCTTTAGTGACGTCTGTCACTGGCGTCGTACTTTAATTTACTACGAACGAGGAACCTTCCTTTCACTACTGTTTAGATCTGTCACATAATTTTTCGTCTCTGTAGTGAAACGGTTGTTTCCAGGTATGTCAGTTTTGATACCATAAAGGTCATCAGTACATACCTGCACTCTCAACCTGGTATTTCTTCCGACTCGTGTCTTCTTGACTACAAAAGTTTGACACCACGATCTCTTCTGAGAATTCTCAGGAAACGTGACGTTCTTGTTTGGTCAGTTAGGATTTCTTTTAGTTGGGATTTATAAGTAACCTTCCTGACAACGACTTCGACTTCGAGGTTATGAAACCGTTTGACTACGTTTCGACTGAGTGACTTTTTCTGGGACTACGATCCCTTCCGACTTCCGTTTTTCTCTTCCCCACCGTCTACTATCCTACCAATCTATCGTAGTGACGGAGGTACCTATACTTAGACTCGTTTAAGGTCCTCTGTCACCTCCTGTCTGCTCGGACCGTCCGACGTCGGGTGCCCCCAGTGTTTCTCAGTCTGTGCTGAATCCTGACTTATTGTTGTTATTCTGTACTCTGACCTATTCCAGCAGACTCACCGACAAAACTCCTTGTCCGTTGTGTCTTTCATGGATCATACCGGGACCCATATATCATCCACGAGTTATTTGTGAAGTAGGAACGTCGGTATCCCTTAAACCGTCAGACAAGACCTTTATCATTCGATACGGAGTTGTACACAAAATCTGATGGGGTACAAATATCCAGAAAGAACTAACCAAACCAAAAGTGTTCGGAAACCCTCAATTTTCAACAACCAGAACCGAAGGTATAGGAACATAGAAGTGTGTCTTAAGGAATACTTTACTCCGACTTGTAATTTCGGAGGTACGAGAACGGGTGTACCGTTGGTATTTTGGGGTGTGACACCGTCGTCTGTCCTCGAAAAGGTCTCGTGTGTGGGTGTGGGTCGACTTTGTCTGCTGTGAAGGTAAATTAATTTAGTCGCAAGTCTTCCGACTGTAGTCGAATCCTTTTTGTGTGGACCTGTGGTCCGAGACCGCGGAAGTGCCGAGGTCTACCGAGAACAGAGACGACCTGACTACCCGTGTAAGGGCCGAGGACCACAGTACAAGGAGTATTGACTCTGACTCTAAAGGAGTCCCAAGACAGGCTCCCGAGACGAAGGTCTATGACCGTCCGGAGTGAGGGAGAGAAAACAACTCAGAAACGATTTTAGATGGAAAGTTCCTCCGAACGGGACTGATAGGGTAAATTTACACGTCAGAGAAGAGGTCGTAACGGAACAGGACGAAATAGAAGAAGGTGTCGTCAGTAGTGGAAGGTTCTATGACCTTTCGAACAACTAGTGTGAAAGGTAAATGACTGGTGGACAAGTGACCATATAGGTGTCTCGTGTCTTCTGACGACTGTGTATCATCGATGAATTCTTCGACACTTACTTACTCTTTCGCGAAGAGAGAAGAGAGCTACAGACCCGTGTCGGACATTGGGACTTGGGACAGGATCCTGGGAGGTGAACCGTGTCATCTAAGGAAAACCTCTTGGGTCACAGAGAGGTCCCTGGTCTGAACTTTGAAGACCTCCATAGTAGGTTAACCCGACGTCGACTCACGTACCTCGTAGGACTCACGGGTTGGAGGTCCCTTGTGTGCAAGAACCTGTTAAGAACCTGTTTAAACTCCAGTTGTTTTGGGTTGAACGATGGGAGTGTAGGACAATAAATGAGGGAGTTACGGTGGGAGTAGTCAAAAAAACACGAGTTCAGTGACGAGAGACGAAGAAGAGGGACCAGGTTGGAGAGTGAAGAGAGGGGGTAGTGGTGTGATATTGAGTGGTAACAGAGGGTATTTCCGAACAAAGGAATGTCGGAGTTAAAGGAGTCACTTACAAGGAAGGTAGAAGATTAAAGTATCTTTGGACCCAGAGGGGACTTTTGTGGTAAAGGAGATGTCGGAACACTACCTCCGTCGAGAAAGAAGATATGGGATACGTAGACTTCTAGGGAGTATAGGAGAAACATGAGGTAAATACGAAGACTCAGTGGTCATACAGTAGAAAGAAAATTTTTTTGATTTTTGTTTCCCTGAAGGGACCACCAGGTCACCGATTCTGAGATACGAGGGTTCCGTTCCCCGGGTCCAAACTAGGGACCAGTCCTTGATCTAGGGTGTACAGTGTTGTTTCTGGGCCGTGTCGGTTTATTTATTTATTTATTTTTAGTTTTACTTTTGGACAAATAACGAGTATGATAGGTCTTCATGATGAAAGAAGGGAGGAGACGACAAGAGTAAATGAGAGAGGACGAAGTGAATTTGAAGTCGAGTGTTGTGTAGGAAAGGTTGGTTCGGACATTCCACCAAGTACACCGAATCATAAAAGTCAAAATAGGGTTATTGTTTGGTATATCATGAGTTCTTTATAAACGATTCACTTGTTCACTTCTTTACTTCAGACCCCACATTTCGTCCTCCGTTCGACTCCAAGTCCAGAGTAAAACCCCAATATAGGAAGGGTCCAATGGTCTGTGACTATTCCCATGTCGTATCCAACGTAGAGTTGAAACCGACTAATGAAAATAGGGGTGAAATATCGTCCTTTGTCCGATCGCGAATTTATTGAACGAGTTCTAATCATTCTACACCTTACCCCGAAATTTTTAGGTGTAGACTAAGGTGTCAGGTGTAAAAATTGGAGGTTTTTTATGACGGGAGGACTTCTTATGTCGAACGACAATTTCCCTTTCTAGAACATGTCGAGATATTCATAAGACTTATTAAAAGTATCAGGATTGTTCACTAAAACAGTATTTCTGTGTTCGTCGTCCCTTAAGAGTTTCCTTTGTCTTTGGTTAATAATGTGTTTCTATATTAATTTTCTTATATTATTTCTGTTTTTTTTTTAGGTTCTATGAAGAAAGGTCCAAAAACTTCATAGTAAACTATCTCTCCATAAAATTTACATAAACATTATTTGTCGAATGGGAACTTGTTGTTCCACCAATCACCACGACTGGGAGATGTGTCAGTTTTAGACGTGTATATTTAGACGTATATTGGTGTATACACCAAGGAGGTAGGTGCTAAGACACACGAGGTTAAGTATGTTAGTGTCTAACATATCATGACTTGACACATGACAACTTATTTTAGGTGTATATTCACCTACGTGAAGTCAAGTTCCCAGTTGACGTTATCTTAAAGTTCTTATTTTTTGTGGACCCCACCTCTCCGTTAAGGGTACGTCTATATAGATGCGACGTAAGAGTCACTTCCCGGTCGTACATACTAAACACTCGGTTTAGACTGGGTGATAGACAAAGACACTCTACTCTTACAGAAAATGTAAAAGTTACCAACCAAATTTTTAATCTTCTATTATGAATTACTGTATTTTATTGTAATTTAATTTTAAAGTTACAGGTAATTATTTTTCAAAACAATCTTATGTCGATTCGGTATGAGTAGACATACACGATAGATACCAACGAAGGTGTTGTATAGTCGTCTCTGTCCACACTGTCTCTGTCGTTTTGAGGGGTTTGAGTCTCTATAACTGGTAGACTGAGATGTTTTTCTCGACCGGTTAGAACAATATCCAGTGAAGGAGACTGAATCGAAGGTCGAGTGATTAGGACAGAAATCAACATAGATTAGACGACGATCAACATAGATTAGGTTACGTCATGAACCTACGTTAGAGTTTTTGTTGTCTTACTAAAGACAAGCAAAGGTTCCGTTTGGTAAGTTATAGTGCCATTAGGTTCGGATACTTGGTTGGTCATTACGACTCCTTCGACTTCAACTTACCAAGATACTTCTGGATGTTCTGGAAAATCTTGATTGTGGGTTTTTTCTACAGGAAAAGTAATATCCCCTGACCTTACGTTTTCATCTTTCAGTTCTTTGTGGACCCGATTGTCCGTTTAGACCGGAACCTTATACCTTACTTCGTCCCGTTTCCGATTATCTCAAAACGGTTTTCTTGTGTGACCAGTTCATTTGTGGGAGAAGGTTGTTGTGTCCTCTTCTGAGATGTGTACCTGTAGTGGTCTACCAGTTGTGGCTTTAGTCTAACTGATATAAGAAACGTCGGTTTCTACCTCTTCGAGATGTTTCAGTCGTTTTTGTTGTGGTCCTCGACTGACACCGAGTCTAGTACGTGAGGAATAACGGTTTAAGTCTGAATTTAACTTCTTTCATCCCTTTTGACGATCTGGTAAGTCTATACTGGATTTAGTTTAGGGAATACTAATATGTCACCTTCACTCTTTATCTAAATTCCCGGATCTAGACTATCTATTCTCACGAACTACTTGACACCTACCTCCAAGCACTGTAACATGTCCTCTGTCCCTAGTTCTGGTAGGGGTACCTTTTCTTTGCGTTTTTTCGTTTTACCAACAGACCTTTGCCAACAGAAAAGTGTCGAATGTTTATCGACACTTTTCTTCTCTTCGCTTTTCGTTTCCTCTTTTCCTTTCTATATTGGTATACTTACATCTCAAGGTTTCTTATTGTTCCTCTCTATTCTTTCGGAAGGAGTCGCTAGTTACCTTTCTTTGTCCTTTTGTTGTCTTACCCTTTCTGATCTCTTGAGAAGTTCTTTTAATCTCTATGGTTCCCTTATAAAGTACGTTTCTATCTGAGCTATTTCCTGTCTTTACCATACCTGGATTGTCTTCGTCTTCTATAATTCTTCTCCACCTTTCTTATGTACCTTCTTGACATGTTTTTTCTAGAAGTACTGGGTCTATTAGTGCTACCACACTGGTGAGTAGATCTCGGTCTGTAGGACCTTNTATGGTTCCCTTATAAAGTACGTTTCTATCTGAGTTATTTCCTGTCTTTACCATACCTGGATTGTCTTCGTCTTCTATAATTCTTCTCCATCTTTCTTATGTACCTTCTTGACATGTTTTTTCTAGAAGTACTGGGTCTATTAGTGCTACCACACTGGTGAGTAGATCTCGGTCTGTAGGACCTTACACTTCAGTTCACCTGGAATCTTTTGTAATGATGCTTGTTTCGATCCCCTCCACTACCGTAAGGTCACCTCGACAAAGTTTAGGACTTCCTACTACGACACTTTCACGACGTGAGTTATACGGTCGTTTAAACCTTTTGAGTCGTCACCGGTGTCCTGACCTTTTCCATTAAAAAGTAAGGTTAGGGTTTCTTTCCGTTACGATTTCTTACGAGTTTGATGGGGTGTTAACGTGAGTAGAGTGTACGATTATTTCATTACGAGTTTTAAGAGGTTGGGTCCGAAGTCCTTATGCATTTGACACTTGAGGGACTACAAGTTCGACCAAAATCTTTTCCGTCTCCTTGGTCTCTAGTTTTACGGTTGTAGGAGACCTAGTACCTTTTTCGTTCTCTCAAGGTCTTTTTGTAGATAAAGACGAAATAACTGATACGGTTTCGGAAACTGACACACCTAGTGTTATTTGACACCTTTTAAGACTTTCTCTGCCCTTATGGTCTGGTGGACTGGACGGAGAACTCTTTAGACATACGCCCAGTCCTTCGTTGTCAATCTTGACCTGTACCTTGTTGTCTGACCAAGGTTTATCCTTTTCCTCATGCAGTTCCGACATATAACAGTGGGACGAATAAATTGAAGATACGTCTCATGTAGTACTCTTTGCGACCCGACCTTCTTTGTGTTCGACCTTAGTTCTAACGGCCCTCTTTATAGTTATTGGAGTCTATACGTCTACTGTGGTGGGAATACGTCTTTCACTTCTCCTTGAGTTTTCGGAGAACTACTTTCACTTTCTCCTCTCACTTTTTGAACCGAATTTCGAGTTGTAAGTCTTTTGTTTCTAGTACCGTAGGTCAGGGTAGTGAAGTACCCTTTATCTACCCCTTTGTCACCTTTGTCACCGACGGAAATAAAAGACCCCGAGGTTTTAGTGACGTCTACCACTAACGTCGGTACTTTAATTTTCTGTTAAAGAGGAACCTTCCTTTCAATACTGGTTGGATCTATCGTATAACTTTTCGTCTCTGTAATGGGACGGCTGTTTCCAGGTAGATCAGTTCCGATACCAAAAAGGTCACCAGTACATACCTACACTCTCAACCTGACACTTCTTTCGACTCACGGTTTCTTAACTACGAAAACTTGACACCACGACCTCCTCTGTGAACTCTCAGGGAACCTGACGTTCCTCTAGGTTGGTCAGGGAAGATTTCCTTTAGTCAGGACCCACAAGTAACCTTCCTGACTACGACTTCGACTTTGAGGTCATGAAACCGGTGGAGTGCTCCTCTCAACTGAGTAACCTTTTCTGAGACTACGACCCTCCCTAACCCCCGTCCTCCTCTTCCCCTGTTGTCTCCTACTCTACCGTAGTGGCTGAGCTACCCTGTACTCAAACTTACTTGAGACCCACAACCACTACCTGTCTCTTCGGACCACACGACGTTAAGTACCCCAGCGTCTCAGCCTGTACTGACTCGTTGACTTGACTTGACTTAGACTACGATTTATGTAGATGACTCCAAAATTAAAACCAGTGACATAAAAAGTTAAGACAGAAAGATTAGATTAGGAAACGAAAAATATCAAGGGATAATGTACATACTTACGAACACGAGTTAACGAGTCACTACAGGTCTAGAAAGGTTGGGGTACCTGACATCGGACGGTCCGAGGAGGTAGGTACCTTAAAAAATCCATTCTTACAACCTCGTCCAACGGTAAAGGAAGAGGTTCCCTAACAGGGTTGGGTCCCTAGCTTGGACGACAGAACGCAGAGACCGTAACCGTCCGTCTAAGAAATGGTAACGTGGTGTACCCTTCGGGGATAATGTACATATCAAGTTAGAATAGAAATAAAGGAATTTATGTCTCATAGATTAATGAAATATTTGATACAGACCATCGAGGTTAAAGTCTTCAGGAACACCCAGGGGGAGACAGCAGACGACGACAAGTACCAGGAGAGATTTCTTCAGAATAAAGGAACACACGAATCAATAAAAAAGGACACTCGGCAAGTAAAGGAACTTTTCAATAGGTACTCTTTAAGGACAGAAGGAGGTCTCTCCTAACGTAAACGAAGACGGTCTTCGACCCTCCGTACCGGTCAGACCTCACGGAATCTGGCTCAAGTGTCGAACTCCAAAACACCTGGTCGACTCACTACTCTCGGGTCCGACACTTATAGTTGACAAAGGAGAAATAGCTGAATAACGGGATTAGGTGAATCTCGAGACCGTCGGAGAGGACGTCAGGACCGAATCCCCGGGTCAAAATCAAGATCAAATAGGAATACAACTTACGAAACCCCAAGGTCAAGTTACGTCTTTCCTAGTTTTCTACCTTTTACAGCTTCAATCATCTGAACCCCCACTCTTACTCTTTCAGATGGTGAATTAGCCTCAAATTCTTCTTGTCATCTCTCTCTCTCTCTCTCTTACCCCGTCTCCGTTATAAATTTCTTCTATTACCGACTTTTTAAAAGGTCTTGTGTGCTTAAGAATATCCCATCTTCGATTTACTTAGGTTAGTTCTATTTATTCTTTAAAGATATAAACGTATAAATGAGTATCTTGAGAAAAAAAAATAAGAAGTATTTTTGGACTCCTCTACCCATAATAATAAGTACGAAAACTATTCCCTTTTAACACTAAGTATCTCGATTTTACTTAATAGATTCCAATATATTAGGATTCGTCTTCCCCACCTTAAGTTTAGGTCAAGACTAGGTTCGAGTCCAGGAAAGGATACGTAGTCTTTACCTTGTGTTGTGTCGTCTCTTTCTGAAGCATTCCCCTCCAGACCTATAAAGATTCGTTAATGGAGACTTTTGGTCTTAGGAATTGAACCTTTAAAGAGGGACCTTGTCTATTTTAGGAAAGGGTACACAGACACAAAACAAGACTTCTATTGTAACCTAATCTTTTCGGAAAAGTCATTCTCCGTCCTTTCGACCTCGAACATGGAATTTGAGACTCCATTTAGATTATTTGGGTTCGGTTAAGGGGTCCGATTTCTGGTTCGACTGAGATTACCAAATATCTTGGCCGGTCAATGTGTTTTCTTTCGACATGTTCTCGGATGGTGCATGGTGGGTTGACAGTCTTGTCGTCCCGTTCACAAGAGGCTAAGGGGGAAGAGTGTGACGACTTCTGTCGAATTTATGATATCAATTGTGTAGGACCTATGGTGCAGAAAACAAGTAGTCACACCAAACTGAACCATTTAATGATGTAGAGAAGGTAAGACTACCGTAAAGTGAACGAATATCGAATACGAACTAAACAAAAAACGGGTCTCGTGATTTACTTCCTAAAAGATTCCCACTTCGGACACCTAAGGATGGTAATAGTTCGGGGTAAGGGACCTACCATTGTACGTCGACTGTTGAGATGTGATCGAACCATCTGTCTTGTCTGGTAAGAAGGGAACGCCGACGGAGGTACTACATATTTTCGACCCTCTTGACGTCGTGGACTTGAGTACCACACTCCGTGGTCTTGGTTCTCCGGTCTACGGTCCTTCTCCCCGATGTACGGTCTGGTAAGTCACCCCTTCGGTTTATTGGGACCCGACCACAGAACGTACTCCCACGTCGGTAGTGGTAGTCTTCGTCGACACCAGTTCCGGAGTTCGTCCTCTCCTTTCTTTCCTCTGTGTTAAGACTAGAAAGAGTAGACAGACCATGTCCTGTTCCCGTTCCCACATACTTCTACTGATTGGTGTCGTTCCTCGGTGTCTGTCAAGACGTTGTGGCCGGTACACTCCCCCGGAGCTGTCCCGTACTTGTCTCCCCATCTCGGGTCAAAGGTGCGTCGGTCAGATTACTCCCTCCATGTGTCCGTGGACAATAGTACGTCAGTGTGTCGGTAGGTACGTCGGCACACAAGTCACGCCTGAATCGCGGATTGTTTATATACGGCCGTGACGGGGCCACGAGTCCTCCGGTTCTCCCGGTCTTGTCCCTTCCTAAGACTTTCTTACTCTATGAATAAACTTTTAGGGACATTTAAGTGGTAAAGACATGTCAAGAATGTTGGGACAGTTCAGGAGTGCAATGTCCACTTTGACTCCGAGCCTCACCAATTCACCAGAGGGGATTTAGTGTTTCTTTCATTTACCGTTAGACCCTAAACTTGGTTCGTACCGGACCGAGACTCGGACGTGAGAACTATTTACTTATTGATAATGTGAATTAATATCATATTACTTTATTACCCACAGTCTCCATCTTTTAAGTGTCCTTCGCCTTTTTCTCTATTATTTAAGACATATCCTTCCTCCATCAAGAATTCAAAAGGATGACCTGTTTGTTCCTTTCCCCTAAACTCTGTACCTATTGTTTATATATGTTCCTATCTCCCTTTCGGTCCTAGATGAACAACCTCTCTCTGTCCTCCATTTCGGTCCTCCTTTGGACTCGTGTCTTCCGAAACGTACGGACCGACGCTTCGCAGAACTTTCGAAACGTGACAGAGGACGGTACCAAGTCAGTCGGAGGTGAGACGTCGACTTCGGAAAGGCGGAACAGGAAGTTTGAGGTCACCCCACACCACCCCCCTCCACGTGCGAGGAAGACATTAGTCGAGGGACACGGTCGGTTTAGATTCCGGAATATAAACGTGGGTGTCTGACGTTGTACGAGATTCGAAGTCGACTGTCTGTCTCCTGTCTCCGGGGTCCTCACTACTCTCGACCGGGGAACTCCGGCCGGAGGTCGAGAGTGTCTAGAGATAGTGTTTCAGTTCCTTGACCCAGTAAGATGAGTGTCAAATCTTAGGTTGAAGTCCTCCTTCGGGTTAGCTAGTATAAGACTTTCTCTTTTTACTTCGTCTTTCACAGTGACTACAGTGCAGTAACGTCTGTCATCGCCTACGTAAGGGGTTGTCTCAGGGTCTGGTGGCCCCGTCTGTTTACGAAGATCTAGATTTCTGTTTTTGACGTTCGCTTAAATTCAGTGGTTTCAGAACGACTTACGGACAGAATACTTCCTGGTCCAAGTCACGATCCGTAAAGGGTCCGGAATACCCGGTTGGTGACAATACGACTGTATATTGACGGAAGGACAAATTTACACCATGAACTTTGACTTGAAATCATTCGGTTTTTTTACCCGGGGAACTTCTTAATTCTCCCAGTCATTCGTTGGAGACGAAGGAGATTCGAGAATTCTAAATACGACGTATATGTTATCTTATAATTTGTCGGTATTTTTCCTTGTTTTATCACGGTATACGTCTCTCCCCCTACCTGGATCTCTACCAGTATGTCTCACTTCCTTCAGTCTTTCTCTCTTTATAGTATACAATTGTGTACCTACATCTTAGATCTTTTTACCACACCTACGAGAAGAAACGTTTCGTCTTTGTCTCTGTGTCTGCATCTCTTGTTTTCATACCTATGGTTTCACCCTCCACCACCCCACCACCCTACCACCCTACCTAACCCTCTAACCCTAAGTGTATGTATATGATGATACACATTTATCTATTGATTACTCTTGGATGACCCATCGTGTCCCTTGAGATGGGTCACGAATCCCTTCTTTTAGGTTTTTTCTCTCCTATATACATATATAAACCGGCTTTAAGTGAAACGACATATCGTTTTTGACTGTATAAAAATTTCGTTGATATGAGGTTAAAAAAATTTTTTTCTAAATATGACTTAGTCAATGTAATTGATACCCCACTTTTATACCGTCGGTTCCCTAGAAGTTTAAGTGTCGTTACTAAGTGAGGTACTGTTAGTGTTTCGTCATTTTCTAGACTAAAGTATTTCCTATCCTTTAAATTTTACTTTAGATTTTAGTTTAACGGTTATACAAACGTTGTTTACCATTTAGTACTTATAACATGAATTAAAGAGATATAAAACGGAGTAAGATTTTGTTTCAATTTCGTCAAAATGTTTCATGTTCTAAAATTTTTCCTTTTTTTAGAAAATTTTTTAGAACATCCGGTTTCCTCTTTATTCGTTTCCTTTTTTGTTATTTTTCGTCGGTCCTACCTTTATGATTTCTCACGTACAGGATTCCAAAATACACGAACGACCCTCTCCTAATGTCTATATAGGGGTTCTAAAGAGTGTCTATTTTGATTTGTGTTTCGTGACAATATTACCAAATATCACAGGTATTTTATTTGGTCCTCTTAGGGTCTAGAAGAATTATGATTCTAAAATCCCTTCAAAGGAGACCCAGGAGTTTCTATAAACATATTTTTCTACTATTCCTCACAGTATATTAACGAACAAAATATATCGAAACAGCTACTCACGATTCACACACACACACACACACACACACACACACACACACACACACACACACACACATCTCGCCGATTTAATTTTATTCCACCAGATCCTTACATAACCCAACTGGTTTTTCAAGTAAACCCTGAAGGGTATTGTAGAATGCCTTTTGGGCTTACTGGAAAAACCGGTTGAGTTATCGAGCTTCAACCGGATCGAATTAGACTCCTATTTTGTCTTATGGTTCGGATTTGTTGACAAACCTTTTCCGATTCGTTGTGTATCGAAAGTTTCTTGAAGTAGAAATTATTCGTCAAGTCAAGTCAGCGAGTCAGCATAAGTTGAGAAACACTGGGGTACCTGACGTCGTACGGTCCGAAGGGACAGGTAGTGGTTGAGGACCTCGAACGAGTTCAAGTACGGGTAACTCAACCACTACGGTAGGTTAGTAGAGTAGGAAACAGTAGGGGAAGAGGAGGACGGAAGTTAGAAAGGGTCGTAATCCCAGAAAAGGTTACTCAATCAAGAAGCGTAGTCAACCGGTTTCATAACCTCGAAGTCGAAGTCCTAGTCAGGAAGGTTACTTATAAGTCCTAACTAAACGAAATCCTAACTAACCAAACTAGAGGAATGTCAGGTTCCCTGAGAGTTCTCAGAAGAGATTGTGGTGTCAAGTTTTCATAGTTAAGAAACCGTGAGTCGAAAGAAATACCAGGTTGAGAGTGTAGGTATGTACTCGTTCCTCACCGGTTTTCTCCCTTTAATGTGTGTGACTATTGGAGTGTTCTCGGTGAGACGTTCCGGTTAATTCCGGTCTGACATGTGAAAGTATACGTCGACTCGATGTCTCTCTCAGTAAGTAGAAGAATTTTGACTTCTACATGGTTGATCCTGTGTGTTGATATGTCCTCTGAACGGAGGGTTCTCTTAAAACGACAAGAACAAGTCACCGATTCAGTACAGGTTGAGAAAGACTAGGGTACCTGACGTTTTACGATCCGAAGGGACAGGAGTAAGAGAACGTCTCAAACGAGTTTAAGCACAGGTAACTTAACCACTACGACAGATTGGTTGAGTAGGAGACAGCGGGGGCAGACGAAACGGAAGTCAGAAAGGGTCGTAATCCCAGAAAAGGTTACTCAGTCGAGAAGCGTAGTCCACCGGTTTCATAACCTCGAAGTCGAAGTCGTTGTCAGGAAGATTACTTATAAATCCCAACTAAAAGAAATCCTAACTAACCAAACTAGAACGTCAGGTTCCCTGAGAGTTCTCAGGAGAGGTCATAGTGTCAAACTTTCATAGTTAAGTAGACACAAGTCGGAAGAAATACCAGGTTGAGAGTGTAAACATGTCCTGATGACCTTTTTGGTGTCGTAACTAATATACCTGGAAACAGTCGTTTCATTACAGAGACGAAAAATTATGCGACAGATCCAAATAGTATCGAAAGGAAAGTTTCTCTTTCGTCTAACAAATTAAAGTGCGATCAGTAGTAGACGTCACTAAAACCTCAAGTTCTTTTATTTTAGACAGTGACGAAGGTGAAAAGGGGGAGGATAGACGGTACTTCACTACCCTGGTCTATGGTACTAGAATCGAAAAACTTACAATTCAAAGTTCGGTCGGAAAAGTGAGAGAAAGTGGAAGTAGTTCTCCGACAAATCAAGGAGAAACGAAAGAAGGTAATCTCACCATAGTAGACGTATAGACTCCAACGACTATAAAGAGGGACGTTAGAAAAAAAAAAATTAAGATTTTTGTGGGTCACACTAATACCATGAGACATGACACGAATCCGAGCTCAAGTATAAGGAATTGAGTATAAGGAACCGTCCATTCCGAAAAAGTATGGAACCAGAAAAATTTTTTTAAAAATTTTAATTAAATAAAAAATTAACTTCCTATTAACGAAATGTCTTAAAACAACAAAAGACAGTTTGTAGTTGTACTTAGTCAGTATCCATATGTAATACAGGGCAGGGAGGGACGTTAGAACTAAGATCGAATACTAAGTAGGTCGGATCGTAAAGCGTATATTCAATTTATTCCCACTGTTATATGTTGGAACAACATAAGAAAAGGACCAAAACTTGATCAGTCAATAAGGTAAAGGTCAAGACAACGAAGAACTCGACATATGTCCAGAGAGTTCTCTGTTCATTTCACCAGACCATTAGGGATGAGAAATTCTTAAAAGGTCAAACGACACTAGGTGTGTCAGTTTCTGAAAGTACATCAGTTACTTCGTCTTTATCTACAAAAAGACCTTAGGGGAACGAAAGAGATACTAGGTCACTTGTGACCGTTAAACTAGAGATCAATCAAGGAGACGGAAAATAAAAAAAATTTAACTAATTAAATAAAATTAACCTCCGATTAATGTTATAACATCACCAAAAGCTGTGTGTAACTGTACTTCGTCGGCGCCCATATGTACACAAGGGGTAGGACTTGGGGAGAGGGTGGAGGGAGGGGTAGGGTAGGGAGTCCCAGTAGGGTCACGTGGTCGGGACTCGTGGGACAGAGTACGTAGCTTGGACCTGACCGTTAGACAAAGTGTATACTATTATATGTACAAAGTCGCGATAAGAGAGTTTAGTAGGGGGTAGGGAGACGAAAAAGATTTGAGTCTAACATGTAGACTTCAAGAACCAAATGCGTGACGACTTCAGATCGAACTTCCTCAAACTCGTATTGGAATTGATCGTACCCCCGAAGGGACCCCCGAGTCAACCATTTCTTAGACGGACGTTACGTCCTCTGGACCCAAACTGAGGACCCAGTCTTTCTAGACGACCTCTTCCCTATCCTATGGGTGAGGTCATAAGACCGGACCTCTTAAGAACCCAGAAAAGGACCCAACTTCTCAGTCTGTCTGACTCGCTGAAAGTGAAAAAGCGAAATTTATCGTATACTTTACTCACGTAACATACCATTAAACTTGCAAGAAATAGTAACGGAAAGAAACCCTAACCTTACTTTTGTCTGGAAAAGGTACGGACACCGGTGACGACTCAAAAGGTTTAAACAACTGTATAATTCACGTCGTGAAATTGTCGTAGTAAAATTCCTAAAAATTTATCAAGTCGATCTTAAGGTAGTGGAGGTGATCAAAACAAACAGTATTACGAAGGATTCCGGGTGAACTGAAGTGTAAGGTCCTACAGACCGAGATCCACTCACTGGTGTGGTAATACCAATGGACCCAGGAATTCTGGAAAAATATATCAAGAAGACACATAAGAATGGTAAAGAAGAATTGGAGAAGGACAATCCAGGAATGACAAAGACAAGAAGTAGCGCGGGTAGGAACGTACTTGACAAGGTGACCATAGAGGTTAAAAGAACTTCCCTAGAGATCAGAAAGGGTAAGACAACAAAGGGAGATAAAGAAACGTAACAAGTAACTTCTTCCGGAAGAATAGAGAGGAACGATAAGAGACCTTGAGACGTAAGTCAACCTATATAGAAAGGGGAAGAGGGAACGAAAAGTGAAGAGAAAAAAGGAGTCGATAAACATTCCGGAGGAGGTTGTTAGTGAAACGGAAGAACGACAAAAAAGAAAGAAGTGTGAAGATAAAGAAACCCTACTAAAACCAGTGACGGAGGATATGTTACAATACTTAGGTACAGGTATCAAGAAGTCCGTGAGATGGTCTAGATTAAGGAACTTAGATAAGTAGTGGAGACGATATATTAGCATTCCCTAAACTAAATTCAGGATGGACTTACCGGATCACCAGTAAAAGGGATTAAGAAAGTTAAATTCGGACTTAAAACGTTATTCCTCAACTACTAGACTCCAGAACAGAACAACTGACATATCTCGAAGAGGTAGAAACCGACGTTTCTGATATTAGTTAAACTAAAGTCATAACTGGTAAACCACTATAGGTACACATCTCAGCAGAAAACACAACAACCTTCTCCCACAAACGATACTGACTACGCAAGAGAACTGTTATGAGACAATCGGAAACGGGACGAAGTAAGACATGAGGTTCCGGTTTAAACGGACAATAAGGTCCATATAGAAACTGAAGTAAGAAAACGTAAGGTTAGGGGATACTACTTTTCCTGCAGACAAAAAAACCACAATCAAGATCTTCCAGAACATCCAGAAGTATCTATCTTGACCAGTTGAAGTCGAAGAAGTCGTAGTCACAAACCCCGTATTTGAACCTGACGAAAAGTGAAAGACGGTAATCTACAACTACAACTTACCAAACGGAACCTTTACTTGACTCTAGTAAGACAGTAAAAACTCTGACGTAGGTTCATGACGTAAAGTCTGAGAGACCAACTGACACTCTCGATGAAGATTTCCTAAGAATGGATGTCATTATCTATGTTACTAGTGGACTTAATTTAAGTGGACAAAGACAGGTAAAAACAAGTGACTAAGGATTCTACAGATAGAAGTGAGAACGGTAGAGGACGAACTAGTACAGGTTAAATGGAACTAAGTACCGGGATTGTAAGGTCCAAGGATACGTTATAACAAGAGATGTCGTCGTCTGAAATGAAAGTGGTGGTCTGTGTAGGTGTTGACTCGTAGCGAAGACGAGAGTGGGTCGGCGAAGTACGAAAGACCTAGATAATCATTAACGGAAGGCAGGAAGGGATCATCTTGCGACCTGTAGAATGCTGGACTCCCCGAGTAGGAGGTCACAGTGCATACAACGGAAGAGTATGACAAGTGCCCCAAGAGTGTTGTTCTTATACCCTCAACAAACGGTAGGGGAGGAGGTCACCTGGTGCAAAACAGTCTTGAAAAGTGATACTGGGTAGACAGAACCTACCGGAACGTGTCGTGTCGAGTATCAAAGTGACTTAATACGTTCGGGGAAGTGGTGTTGTTCCGATCCTAGGTACTTCCCCTAGGGTTCTCTTCTGGGGACCCGTTCACTGTCGGAAAGGAGTTCTATTAAGACCAAAACGAGATTAAGTCTATTTACCTTTTTTCTAAAACGAATTATATAGTCCATGAATATTTTTAGTTATTCCAAAGTTGAAATTTTTATTTGACTTTTGTTTTAAAGGGGTTTCTCAATCAAAGTTTCAACTTATGACAAAGTTTTTAGACCACAATGGGACGGTAGTTTTTCTTCTGGAGTAATTAAACGGTTATGGACAACGAAAAAGAGGTACACCGGTATTGGAACCCTTGATAGGACGATGATGAGGAATGGTCTATACACGATTCTGTGGAAGCCTGTATGTCACTTAGGTACAAAACCGACTAAGAAGGAGGTCTCTCCGGTCTCCTACAAAAGGGGAACAACGTTTGACTTTTCAGTCCCGGTTCATCCTTGTTTTGTATTTGGTCCCTTCTCCTACTCTCATTACGGGAAGACGTCGTTCGGTGTATTGAATGAGCGACTCTCGACTTTACAGAAGAAGTGGTGTATCAAAACATATCATTGGTACTAAGATAAATACCCAATAAAAGCTTACCGTAGAATTCAACACAAAATATGTGAGTATGTCTGATTAACGTGTAATTTGTAGATTCTTGTGTGACACGAAGATTTATTTAATATAGGGAGGAAAGGTACCAAGAAAACCTGATAGAGAACAAAAGAGAAACAATTCTTTGTATTCGTGGTCTTTATAAAGTGTAAGTCAGACATCAAATTCTTTTACATTGACGTACTCAGGTCACTACTATTTACCGTTGACTGTGACCCCAAGTCCAACGTCTCGGTTCTCCCTCGCCTCAGGGAGACCACTAAGGTACGGGACAGTTTGCCCTGTCGGAGAGGGTAGAGGTCGACAGATACGGTCCGTCATTCCGTCTGGACCGCAACAGTGTAGAGGAGTTCTTAAACCTAGAAAATACCATTTTAAGGAGCCAAACATTTATGACCGTTATCTAAGTTCTTTTTTAAGTTCTAATACTCTAGTTGACTTCATACAGGTACCGGCCCTACGTCCGTCGTCACATTTGAGACAGAATGTGACCGTCTATGCAACCGATGTCTCCTGTACCGGACATAAGGGTCTTAAACAACGTCTTTTCCTACATACTTATACGACCACCCCCCACCGAAATCCAGGAAAGGATTTCTCGACGGGTCGTCCGACAACCCAGGAGTTGTCTGTCTTTATTTACGTCTAAGACTCTCAGGGTCCTCGATGTGGTCCTCACTCACTGTTCCGAGACCGCTTACGTGACGAGTGTAGTCCCCTGGAGGTTCCCTCTCCAGGGGTCGACCTCCCCAGACGTTTTGTAGATGTTCTCTGGGGTGTTCTCAGTCGAAATGTGTGACCGGTCAGGTCCCTCACGGGTGTGATAGAGTACAGAAGAGACGAGTAGGAGAGAGAGGGAAGGAAAGGTCAGGGTGTCTCCAAGTTTTAGTGTCGACCGTTGACCCCATGTTCACCTTTCTCCTCCTGTTTGTCCCACGTCTGGGCAGGACCCAGTCGTAGTGACGAAGATTTGGGAAGCGACCCTCCCCTCAGCGACGCCGAGACTTACTCGACTTTCGATACGATAATGCATTCCGCCCTGTGATTAAAACCTTGACCACTGAGTTATGCTGGTACCCTAAAGATAATGGAGTCTCCATGGTTTTTTAAGAGACCTGGAGGGTGCGACTTTTGTAGAATTCCCCTGTGTCTCTCTGGTTACTTTCACCGACACTAATTGGGGACTACAAAGGGCGTACAAGTTGTATGACCAACGTGATTGACTTCATTTATGTCGAGAAGTCTCCAAGTGTATTGGTTTCACACCCTTCCCGGACCCACGTCCCAAAGTCTCTACTGGTTTTCACTGACCTTACGGTCGTATGGAGGGAGCCAGTCGAAGTGAGAGGGGTGATCGAATCAGTCCTATGTTTAAGAGTTGAGACAAAGGAGAATCCTTCTGAGAACCCAAGACAAACCCAAGAGGAAAGGACACGACACCAGACCTTTAGAACAGATCCGGTAACCGAACCCGTCAATGTCCCAAAGAGAGTAAATAAAGGGAAGAAAGTTTAGGTCCCAGGACACGGTAGATATCAAGTCACAGACTTTCTTGAGAAGAAAGGGTATATCAAACAGATGAAAAGTCAACAAAGAGGAAAAAAAGTGAAAAAGAATAGACCAGATCTGAAGTGGTACGAATTGACAAGTCAAATCGGACGGGGTTACTAGAAGGGCAATATGGGTATGGTTTAGAGAGACGGGTGGGGAAAGAGGACTCGAGGTCTGAACCCGTAGGTCGACTGTAGAGATGAAACTATGGATATCACTGGACTTTGAGTCCGACGGAGTGTCTCAAGTAAAAGTGGTGGACGTGTGTACGTTTCGGAGGAGGACATACGGGACGGAATTACTCTCCATGGTGAAAAGTGGGTCTTATAGAGTGACATATGTTTGCACAAGGACTTCATCGTATACTCAAGTCGAATATGTTACCTTTACGATAAAACTCACGTGGTTGAGAAGTCCCTTTTAAGTGGAGACCCCTTCGACCGTCATTTCGGGTCAAGAGTGACCGTCAGTTGACTATGGTTTAGACGTCATTCTTACCTTCTAGGACCCTGAGAGTTCAGTGGTCTGTGTCGTGTACGACTACATGTATGCGTCGACTTCCAGGAGAGAGCGTCCACAGTCTCGTCGTTATGGTGTCGACGTGTCACTTCCTCTCCACAAATCAGACCTTGAAATCCGACGGACGGGGTCGGTCCGACCTCTCGGACCGTAATATTTTTGGGGATTGGTTCCTCACGTACACACAGGGAACGGACCGAGGTCCACACATCACCGTGTTTGCTACGTGCAGAGACAAGAAGAGAAGGACGTGGACATGGTCCAGTCTGAACACTTACGTATTTCACGGACAAGTTTACGAAGTTCGGAACTTTAATTGGTAATTGAGAAGGTAACGGTAAAGTTTCGTCATTCAACTACAAGACTTGAGTATATTTGAGGATCTTTCAAGTCTTTAACCTGTATCTGTTTTCCTCCGGTACGTGATTTCACACATACATGGATTATTCCAGATAGTCCGTTTTAATTTTCTTAATGTACCTCTTGCTGTGTTGCCCAGAGGACAGAAGTATTACCCTTTGAGTGTCTGGTGACTTTTTGGTCCGAGTGTGTCAGTCACTCTTTCGTCTACTACACTTGTCTTGTTACTTATCTAGACTTGATCGACTTTTTGTCTCATGGAATGGGGACTGTTTACCTCTTGCGTTAAGAGAAGTTCGTATAAACCTTTGATACTTTTGACTGGTGGACTCTCCGTATTTACGGTTCTATTTTTAATTATTTACGACTTTGTTCGAGTTCAAAAATTGAAATTTTGAATTTTTATAAAAACAAAATATCGTTAAACTTTAAAATTATGTAAGGTATGGTGAAACATAAAATAAAATAGTATTAACACATTACATTTCCTTTAAATTTTACAAAAGTATTAAGGGACAGATTTATTCGGACTCAGGGGAGGACGAATAGAATCGTCCCCCAGGTCTATCATAGTGGAAGACGAATACGAGAGTACATGTTCACCGACCCCATAACTGATGTATCATTGTAGGAGAAGTTTCTACTTCCCCCTCGAGGGACTTTGTTTCACAGGACAAGATCGGGGTAAGAGTTCGGTGACTCGGGGTTTTACCTGAAAGTTCCATATGTCCACGTGTTAACACTCGGTTAACACACTTACGTCAAGGATCACCGGGTGGAGGAGACTAGTGACATTTTTCGGTGGTGTTTAAGGGTACGTATCAGTGACACGAAACTTTTGTTTCGTCTACGAATCCGACTACTGTTGTCACTTATAAGGGGTCCTTCCGGTCGAATTCCTTATAATGACTTCATCTGTTTCAAATCATATTTCCTATTTTTGTACCGGAACTAAGATAGTCTTTTGATGTCGTGAAGTATAATCTTACGTGTTTTCAATCTTTTCGTCCTATCCGGTAACCCGTTCTTTTCAGGTTCATGTATTCTCTTCTTGAGACGACGGTCTAGAAAAAAGTTCCCCCAGAAACCGAGGTCAGAGACTCGATACTACTTAACGATTCACGTTTCTCATATCCCCATTTACCTTACTCCTGGATAGGATTGGTTTTATCTAGGGAGAAAAGACTTCTTTTTCGTGACATGTCGGAGGTTATTTTCAGTGTCCGATATAATTTGTATTCATTACATACAGGACCGAATCCACCTCCTCCTTCGACCGTTGTCAACGTTTACCTGACACCTTGTACGGTCTGTTTCCCTTCTTGACTCCCTTAGACATAAATAACTCGTAGATGACACTTAAGTGTGACGAAAGTCTTGAAAGTGGACGTGGGAGTCAAATGGAGAATGTTGAGGATGCTCCACCCATAAAAGACGTAAAATGTCTCCTCCCTTGTCTCAGAACCTCTGCTCTTTATTGCACAAGTCCTAGGGGTCGGTCATGTACCTGGTCGACCCCACAACAACTTGGTTGGGTCCAAACTGAAACGTCGAAGAACAGAAATGTAATACGATGTGACTGAGAGACTCCTTTATTCTTTTCGTCTGGGAGTATAATCCTCTCGACGGTACTCTCGTTAATAGATGAGGATGGAGGGTGAGGACCGAGGTCCCACCACAGTCTTCCGGATCGGTGCGGGTGTGTACTTGGGACCCTCAGGGTGTCTCCGGGTTCTCCCCGACCGGTTTCACGTTTGTCGAGGGTGTAGTTCAGTCCTTTTATTTAGTATTACGTCCTAGTTAATTAGTTTCTGTTTGATTTTATCCTTTTCGTCAATATATTTTATTTGTGTCTTTCTTAAGTGACTGGACCTGATTTAATTGACTGGGTCATTTCATTCCAAGTGGTTGACTTCGGGTTAGAGTTTACCCACATGTGACCGCACCCCCTCCCGTCTCCGGATCGCTCGTCCAGGACTATCCTGCTTCGGGAGTCACGGACACGCGGGAGGTGGGTTCGTCGGACCCCGGAGGTGACCGTCCATCTTCGGGGTAGTGTTGTGTCCGACTCTCCGGTACGTGGTTGAGAGGAGACAGGACCCTTCCTTTCGTCTACAGATCTCGACTCGTCTGTCATTTAAGTTAAGATGAGTACTATAGTTCATACGGGTCTGGTGCGCTCCCGTACAACACGATTCGCCGTTCTGATACTCACTGTCGTACAGTTTTCCCGTCGACCCTGTCCTTTATCTTTTTTTACCGAGTGAGACGCCAAACATAGACTTCGAAGTACCTCGAATGATAGATCACATACACACCCACACACACACAATCAACGAGTCAATACAGATTGAGAAATGGTGGGGTACCTGATATCGGGAGGTCCGAGGAGACAGGTACCTTAAGAGGTCCGTTCTTATGATCTTACCCAACGGTAAGGGAACAGGTCTCCTAGAAGGGTTGGGTTCTTAGTTTGGTCCCCGGAGGACGTAACCTCCGTCTAAGAAATGGTAGATTCGGTGGTCCCTTCGGGGTAGGTAACCACTTATAAATGTTTATTAGTGATTCGTGTCTATGTCAGGAAGAGAGGTTTGTTTTTATTAAAATAGAAAGGGTCAAAATCCTTATTGTGTCAAGTCAAGTCAAGTCAGCGAGTCAGTACAGACTGAGAAACCCTGGGGTGTTTCTCAGTCGTGCGGTCCGTCGTGCGGTCCGGAGGGACAGGTAGTGGTTGAGGGCCTCAAGTGAGTCTGAGTGTTCGATTGATATTTTTAGGTTTACTTTTTTTTGAATTTTTATTACTTCATTCTTAGTGAGTTTTGAGGGTAGTAGATTTCGATAAACGACGTTTGTAAAACCATAGAAGGGTCTTTAGAGAAGAGTGTTTATATGTACATTTATACGTATATATTAAAATGAAAGTACATGGAAACTATATGTACGACAAACAGGGATAAAACAAGTGAGTTGTTATGGGAGTTGTAGAAGATGTAGTTATTTTTATTTTAACGTGGTAGTAAAGATTACCGATGTGTCATAAGGTGACATGCCTGGACGGTGACCTGTGACCTGTTACAGGACAATACAGTATTTATTACAAAGATACAAAGATGAGAAGGAAGGAAGTCATTTATAAAGGACTCGTGGATAATACACGACCCATGACAAGGTTCAAGGTCCCTATGTCAGTACTTGTTCTTTCCGTTCCAGTGTACTTCGGATGTACAATCAACCCCCCGCACCTATTGATTTATTCCATTTATTCATTTATTAAACTTCCTTCCATTTATTCGTCCATTAAACTTCCTTCCTACTGTCGATTCTTCTTCATTTCCGTATAGACGAATCTCTTTCCAACCTCTAGTTCTCTCATCTAATCTATTTCACAAGACCCTCTCGGAAGAACGTCTCCACTATAAAGTTATCTCTAAACTCTGTTAATATGTTTCACTTTCTATTTTCGTTAAGATTCGTCTTCTTTCCCGAAGAGAACATCGAGTCATTCATTTCTTAGACGGAGGTCCCGTCCTCTGGACCCAAGCTAGGGACCCCACCCTTCTAGGGGACCCTCTTCCTTTACCGTTGGATGAGGTCATAGGAACGGACCTTTTAGAGTACCTGTCCCCTCGGACCACCCGACGTCAGGTACCTCAGCGTTTCTCAGCCAGTGCTGACTCGTTGATTGTGAATGAATGAACGAATTCGCCTTCTTTTCACTCATGTTTCTGGGACCCAGTCCTTCCTTAGACCGTATAAGTACCTTACCGTCCTTACGGTTACACCGAACTCCCGTCACTCCCCTGTTTACTTGTTTTGACTTTCACAACTCTATTAATCTTTAACCTCATCCTGTGACATCAATTACCGCAAACCTGGACCTCTCTAAAGTCCACCTTGTTCTGTACTAGACTAAGTGTAAATATTTTCTACTGAGACTGATGTTGTATCTCTTACCTGGTGACCCTTCGGGTCACTCGTGTCTCTCCGGTCAATTCTCTTACCTATTCGTTCGACACCATGTATATGTGTCACCTTATAATGAGTCGGTAATTTTTCTTATGCAAACTTAGGTAAAATTGCTCCACCTACTTTGACCTCGGTTAATATGTCTCACTTCATTCGGTCTTTCTTTTTGTGGTTGTGTTACATAGTTGTGTATATATATCTTAAATCTTTCTACCATTACTATTGGGACATACGCTCTGTCGTTTTCTCTGTGTCTACATATCTTGTCTGAAAGTCTGAGACACCCTCTCCCTCTCCCACCCTACAAAACCCTCTTACCGTAACTTTGTGCATATGATAGTACATTCTTTGCTTAGCGGTCAGATCCAAGCTATGTCCTATGTCCTACGAACCCCGACCACGTGACCCTACTGGGTCTTTCTACTATACCCTTCCGTCCACCTTCCCCCCAAGTCCTAACCCTTGAGTACATGTGGGCACCGCCTAAGTACAGTTACATACCATTTTGGTTATGTCATAACATTTCATTTTATTTTTTATTTAAATTTTTTTTCTCTCTACAAATGAACAGATTCCCCCATCTTCTACCATGGAACCTGTCACTACGAGCTTTCTTCCTGTATGGTACTTCTGTCTTCTCCATCCTTTCCCACTCTTCTCCTTTTTAGTTCCACTAGTGCTCCAAACATCGAACTTGTCAAACCATCCACTCCTTCTTTTATACCCCCTGTTTGTGCAAAACCGTATGTCTGGGACGTGTAAAGTAGTATACATATGTATTCGTAAAATAAAGCCCCCCCAACCATGGTATTAAACAAAAGGTAAAAATTTTTTACAAACTGAAAGTTAATAAGTAACGACGACGACGATTCAGTGCAGTCAGCATAGGCTGAGACACGCTGGGGTATCTACCGTCGGGTGATCCGAGGAGACAGAGACCCTAAGAGGTCCGTTCTTATGACCTCACTCAACGGTAACGGAAGAGCTTACGTACTTTCACTTTTCACTTTCACTTCTGCGAGTCAACACAGACTGAGAATCGCTGGGGTACCTGACGTCGGATGGTCCGAGGAGGTAGGTACCTTAAAAGGATCATATGTCTTTATATTAATTAAAAAGCGTAAGACTAAAACGTAGGACAATGGAATGATTTGAGTCAATAATCAAGATCGTCAAAAATTTTTGTCTAAGGAACCCTAAAAGATACATCCTTTGGTACTTCTCCCAGCGAAAATAAAGAAGAAAAGGGTAGACGTAAGAAAAAGTAAGAAAAGGTAAGAAAAGGAAGAGTCACATGACCGATCCTGAAAGTCCTCACCAAGAACTAGAGTCCGACTCTCGTCAAAATGGTATTTCATACTCCAAACGACATCCGAAAAACATCTACGGGATATAGTCTCACTTTTTCAAGGGAAGGTTCAAAAGACTCCTAAAAATAGCACTCATCCACACCTTAAAATAGTCTACGAAAAAGAAACAGTTAACTGTACTGATACATAAAAAGAAGAAATCTGTCAATTATACCATCTAATGTGACTAACTGAAAACTTACAACTTGGTCGGAAGGTAAGGGTCCTATTTGGGATGGACCCGTGGATAAAACCCTTCTCATTCGGTAATGAAGAAGTTTATAAAGAAGAGATGACGCGAGAAAGAAAGGAAGACCCCGAGGTCCCTGTGTCTGACATTTGGAAGGTCGTGACAGGGTATTCAACGACTTTGTGGCAAGTTGAAGAAACTGTAAAAAAGAAGATAACAAGTCTAACCTATCAAAGATGACGAAATAAAAGTTTAAATGACTAAGAAACGAATAGTAGAGGTAAAACACTGACTCGGATAAGTCGTCTCAAAAATTTAAAATTTAACAACATAAAAAAGAAATTAGAGGTAAACCAATATATATGTTCACAAAAAGAAAAAGGCGATTGTGAAAGATAGATTTAAGTACAGTTGTCACAAATAGGAATGAAAACTCTCGTAAAAAAAAATTTTTTGTCAAATGAATGTTCTAATGGTCAAATAATACTTTCCTAAGTTGAGTCCTTGTCGGTCTACCTTCTCTACCTCTTTCCGCCGGTCCTCGTAAACATATTTACGGTGAAATTTAGACAGTCTAATAAGGTTGTAGACACAGTAGGATCGTAGTCGTAGGTAACTAACAGAGAGGGTCCGTTCAACTCTAAAAGGACCAAGAAGTATACTATTAATTAAAATCTAACACAGAATGTATAAAACTTATAATACAACACTTCGCAGAAATTTAGAAATTTAAGTCCAGACTAAATTTACGTCACCTCTTACGACTATAAAAACAAAGTGGTCTGTTAGTTGGTTCAACCTAAAGTCACCGTTCAAGACTGGTCGGAAGACACTCGACACCAAAGTTACGGTCAAGATAAAAGTTTCGGACAAGTCCATACAGGAGACACACGTGATGGGTCACAGGTCGGACCAGGTAGGGGATCAAGACAAGAGACTCAGAAACCACACAACCGACCTTAGTCTACTCGTGTACGTGTCGAGTCCCAATCGGGTCTTCAAGCGTATGTTGTAATACCTCAACGAAAGGACTTGAGGGAAAGACGGTAAAGGAGCATGAAAGGTCAAATAACCCGGAGGGGAAGAACCAGGAGACCGGGGTTTCGACCCCAAAATAAATGGTGAAAGACGATGACGGTCTTTGACATGGGTCTAGACCTTGGTTCGTCGTTCTTCCGACTCTCTCTTTTCTGTTGACCTAAAAGAGGGTGGGAGAACCCTAATGTATTTCCTTCATAACTAGTTTCTTCTTATAAAGGAAAGAAGCCAAAATCCACGAACTTCCGGGGTGACGATAATGACCCGTGACGGTAGTAGTGGTGAGTCCCCTGACGGACCCCTAATTCCGTACTCTTTTGTCTTTTTTACTGGAAACCCTACAGGGGGAGACGGACTCGGAATCTCGGGGAAAGGGTTGGTCTCGGTATTGATCTCCAGAAGACCTTAAGAGAGGTCAACACGGGACTACAGATGAGACACGAGTCCAAACCCCTACGGAACTCAGGTACTGTATCCTATGGTCTCCTTTTTACTCTTTGGGTGACGGTCACACCATCATGAAGATTAAGATCAAAAAAGGAGGGTAGACAGATGATGACAAATATAAGGTCTCAGAAAGTTTATCGACGATTTACAGGTCCGGAAATCGACGAAAGTCACTGTCTCTATCTAAGAATGTGTACATAAAATATGTGTATAAGACCACATATATATACATTGATAGATAAATACGTCCCTTATATAAAGGATCCCCTCCTTTACGGTCCAGTACCCATACATATATAAGTCTAAATCGATCTGTGATGGTGTCAAAAAAGGTTTCACTAACACTAGTTGAATGGGTGACTGTCGTCTCTGAGTCTCAAAGGTGACGTAGTTTAGGAATGGTTGGAAAATAGTCCGAAAAGTTCACAGGGATAAAACCATCTACACGCCACCATAGAGTCAAGTCAAGTCAAGTCAGCGAGTCAGCACAAGCTGAGAAACGCTGGGGTACCTGACGTCGTGCGGTCCGGAGGGACAGGTAGTGGTTGAGGGTCTCAAATGAGTTTGAGTACGGGTAACTCAGCCACTACGGTAGGTTGGTATAGGAGACAACAGGGGAAGAGGAGGGTGGAAGTTAGAAAGGGTCGTAGTCCCAGAAAAGTTTACTCAGTCAAGAAGTGTAGTCCACCGGTTTCATAATCTCAAAGTCGAAGTTGTAACCTTCCTGACTTATAAGTCCTGACTAGAGGAAATCCTATATGACCGACCTAGAGGAACGTCAGGTTCCTGAGAGTTCTCCGAAGAGGTTGTGGTGTCAAGTTTTTGTAGTTAAAAAGTCGCGAACCGAAAGAAATATCAGGTTGAGAGTGTAGGTATGTACTCGTGACCTTTTTGGTATCCGAACTAATCTACCTGGAAACAACCGTTTCATTACAGAGACGAAAAAATTATACGACAGATCCAACCAGTATTGAAAGAAAGGTTCCTCCTTCGCAGAAAATTAAAGTACCGACGTCAGTGGTAGACGTCACTAAAACCTCGGGGGGTTTTATATCAGACGGTGACAAAGGTGACAAAGGGGTAGATAAACGGTACTTCACTACCCTGACCTACGGTACTAGAATCAAAAGACTTACAATTCGAAATTCGGTTGAAAAAGTGAGAGGAGAAAGTGAAAGTAGTTCTCCGAGAAATCAAGAAGAAGTGAAAGACGGTATTCCCACCACAGTAGACGAATAGACTCCAATGACTATAAAGAGGGTCGTTAGGACTAAGGTCGAACACGAACTTTACGATTAAACGTAAAGGGATCCATGATTATGTTAACTTCTGGAAAAGTAACCCAATAATTGGTAGACCTAAGGAGAAAACACTGCCCAGATAAACCCACAAAACGAACAAAGATGTGTCCCAACGAAGAAATAAGTGTAACTAGAAAAATCGAGAAATAAGACCTTTGTTCGGGAAACAACCGATAAATACAATATCTGTATAAAAAAAAGTGAGACGGAAAAGTGAGAGAATTACGATAGAAAAGTAATTGTCTTCAAAATGAAACATTATTTCAATATTACATCATTTAACATTATTTACATTATTTTAACTAAGTAGTTAGTTATTTTAACTAAGTGTTGAAATACGGATAAAGTTTTGAGAAAGATAGACAGGTAAGACAGAATTTCGTAAAGTCACCTCATAGTTCATAGTTCCATACTCTGTCGTTCTACCGTTCCGTCTCTCATATCCTAGATCCCAATCTGTCTATACTCACCGGAACCTGTCCCATGAAACTGAGAACTCATAATCCAAATAGATATTAATTTCTACATGAATGATAGATGGAACGTTCTTCACACATTTCGTGAACCGAAATCACAAAAATCACGACCGTGTGTCATCCGGGAGTCATTTGTCACCATCGACTTTAATATAAGAGACTAGCAGAAGGGGGAGTAGGTGTAACGATGTCACCGGACTTGGAGTACCTACGTAACACTTTGTAGTTTGATAACGTCAGTTGGTGTCGTTTTACCCAATTAACGGAAATTGTCCGGCCGTTTCAGAGGGACAATGAGTGTCCGTCGTGGATACCATGTTCCTGGTGGTAGAAGTTCATTTTTGATTCTGGCTACGTACCTCTACGAGAGGAGTACTCCATTTCAGTAAGACCCCGAGGGTATACCTACGTTACCGTCGTTCAACTTCTTAGTCATAGAAGGGAAAGACAAGTGGCGGTCGTCGTCTCACGACACCCCGTCCGTCTGTCGGACTCTATCCTCTCTCGACCCCAGGTGATTCTGACCCACTAGACTCAGTTTCACCACCCACACGGCTAAAGACGTGGGACGTGACAGCTGTGTCCCTTCGTACGCTCACGAAGTCGTACACACGTACCACGGCACGGGGCTGTGTGTCCTCCACATGTGGGTCCTCCACACATAAACTCAATATACCCCACACGGACACTTGGACGTTGTCCCACACACAGGAGTCCTTCGACACTACGGGAGTGGTCGGGTCGTACAAGGACCTCTGGGACTACCAGGTGACGAGGACGCACGGGTCTCGAACCACAGAAAGTCACCGGAGACGGGTAGAGAGAGACGTTATCCTACACACGTGTCCTTTGTCTGTAGACAAGATACTGGGACCTGGTGGGACTTACTCCGTCCTCGTAGATGACGTCTGAGAAGCGACGTGTGCAAATTTCGTTGACCGTTTCAGGAGACCTACGACGTAGGGTGACGACAAAGGGTCTGGTGTCCAGGGATCTTTTCGAGGAACTCTGGAAGGGTGTTATAACTCTATAAGGTCACGGGAGGGGCTGTAGGGGAGGGGCTGGAGTAATCCGAGGTGAAATTGACGCCGGATACGACTCTCGTCTTTCCTACTGTCTCCCCCTCCCTAACCATGGACTCGGATCGCAAACAGGGCGCCTCAGTTTCCTTTCTTGGTGACTTAGACGTTATGTTCTCCTGTTCAAGTAAAGAAAGAGGAAGAATGTCATTTTTGTTTTGTTTTTGTTTGTTTTTTTCGTTCGAGAGTGACCGTAACGGGTTTGGGAGAGGGTTCCTTTCCAGTTGTCCTGACCTTAGTCGGCGTGTCTGTCGGAGGTGTCCAGGCAGGGTGGGTAGGCGACCCGGTCCTCCGGGACGGCTCGGGTCGGGGTCGGAGGACGGTGACCCTCCTTGTAGAGTCCCGTCTCTGTACGGGGTTTAAGAAGTCTTCGTAAAGGACGGTTTAATCCCCTGTTTAAATGAATAAAAAGGAAACGTGTCACTTTTATTTTAATTTCGTTTTCTTTTACAGAGAGGACGTAGACCAATTTCCGTGGTTGTAAAAGGAAACTAAATGAAAGAAATGGATAATAATATAGGTTAACAAATAATAAAGGAGGGGGTTTTCCGTAGTTCACTGAATATCCTTAAATGTCATATGTGACCTTAAAATTTTTACTTCTCTAGTTTCCTTCCTTTTTATGATATATCAGTCCCCTTACAATCACGTATTTTACGTACAGTACTCCTGGATTGGTTTGTGATGTCCAACTGAGTTTCTTCAGACTCGAGGGTTTGTCGATTTATTTCCTCTTGTACTTGTTCTAACTCCCGAGTGTCATATAAGTAAGTGAGTAAATAAGTTGATAAGTCATTTATAAATAACTCGTAGATGATGTACGTTCTATGATATGATACGGAAACGTTAGATCTGTGTGTGTTTTTACGTACTAGAGATGGGAGTACCTAGACGGTTGTCAGATTCTCTTTTTTTCAATGGGTTGTTGTTGAATAAGTTGACTTTTGACTACTTCATTTTTGTTATTGTTGTTTCTTATACCCTTTTCGTGATTTTCAAACCTTCCCCTCACATATAACCAATCCCTTCCGAAGGGATTTCTTCACTGTGGACTTGACGTTCGACAACCTATACTATACGTCCTATGCATCTCCAATTTGGACTGTTCTTCCCTTCCCCGCAAGGTCCGTCTCCCACAGGACACACCTCTGGACTTCGTCCTAACCTGTCCCGCGGAGTCTCGTTGGCCTTCATCTTTTCGTTTATGATATATCACTAGTCTTTCTTTAAGGAGAATATCCAGAATTATTTACCTCTACGACGTGGTACAACTTCTGACAATTGAAGATGTTGTAAAGATAATATTCTATTTATTGACACTTAGAAAATACCGACAAAGGATGTTGTCCTCGGTTATGTTTACTACCGTACTTCGGTTGTGTGTCGAGTCATTTACGTTTAATAATTATGGTCCCTGTAGTTCTGTTAAATTCCAGGTTGTATTGGGGTCTCTGGGGTCTGAGTTTTCCCTAGTATAAGTTTTCCGAGTGAGTGATGTTTCCTTACGATCGACCGACGGATATCCTTGTCGTAGACGCGGGGTCCCTCGTGGGGCGGGGTCGTCCTAGGAGGTCTAGAGGTCCATATGTAGTAAAAGAAACACGACATGTACCTTTAGACTGTGTGCTCAATAGTTTTGACCTTCAATGTAGACAGGGTGACGATCTGATATTCGCGGTATTTCTGTCTGTGATACCTACGAGACAAGTGCCTATACAATGGTCTTATTCTGGACCACGCACGAGTCAGTGAATCAGTACAGGTTGAGAAACGGTAGGATACCTGACATCGGATGATCCGAGGAGACAGGTATCCTTAAGAGGTCCGTTCTTATGACGTCAAAGGGACGAGAGGAGGTCCCCTAGAAGGGACTGGGTCCCTGACTTGGAGGTAGAGCATACAGAGAACGTAACCGTCCGTCCAAGAAATGGTGATCGTGGCGGAAACGGAAAACACCTATAGACGGATAGGAAGAAAACGACCCTCACAAGACTATCGGGGGAATAGGTGTGAATTGGAGGTTGACTCGGATGAAGGTAGTAGAAAATATGACGACGTACTGAAAAGATTTTTCATATGGACTGATGGTGAAGCGAGAACCAATTTTACGAAGTCACCGAAAGAGATCAGACTTTCTATTTCAAGTTCGAGACTGGAAGTTCCAGAAATGGTAAGACCGAGTAAATACTGGACATTATATGGGGTACAAGGTCTGTACGATTTGACAAAGATAAAAAGGTTTCTCTAGAAGTAGAAGTACAAAAGTCTGCAGACTGTATGACAAAAGAGACGGGCGGACGTATCTTTTAGAGGGTGAAAAGATAATTCTGGGTCTCTCTAGTGGAGGGGGAGAATTTCGGAAGAGACCAGTCAAGACGGGGACGAGAAGTCCGGTAGCGACGTGACGATAATACTGCAAACAGTGTCATGTAATATTCGGACAAAAGTGAGAACGAGAAGAGAGTAATTTGACGTGCAGGGGACTCCTGTTCCTGACAGATAAGTAAAACTCCGAAACTACAGTTCACGTGACTGACTGTGTGTCTTTCACCAGTTGTACGAGTAATTTGTTTCCTTATTTGGTCATTTGCAGAAGCGAAGGAAAGTTTCCACTACAATACTCACTGTAAAGTGTTTGACCACACCCCTCTCTAGATAAGACGTGTCTCTAAGAGTAAGTTAAGTTCAGTTGGAACTTTACAGGAACATCGTCTTTCTAAGTCTCCAAGTTTGGGTCGGAGTAGGAACCTTCTACTTTCGTAAGGGTGCTTCGTCACGTCCCCCTTATTCTTTTCCCGGGGTCCGTGAAAGATCCACTCCCTAGTGTCAGTGGACCTCCTCTAATCGTTTCGGAAAGACTCTTCGACTGACGTGTCTACTCGTTGTCATTGTGGTAGAGTTTAAAAATAACGTCAACTGTTCATAAAAAGGTTAACGTTAAATGGCAGAAACATGTGTGTTCGTCAAGACTTTATTAGAGAAAGTTTCAAAAGTTAGAAAAAGATTTTCTTTTTTCCGATGTGCAATTGATTTTCTGATTTTGAAGTTCTCATTTTCCTTTTTTTTTTCTTTGGATTTACACTTGTTACCAACAGAGACCCACTTTCTTAATATCTACTGTAAATAAGGACGTCAACACTTTTTAAAGATATCACTTGTACATTGAACATAATAGTCTCCCTTTTTTTCAATCCTTTTTTGAAAGATTAGGTCGAGATCCTAAAATTGGGGATTGAGTGACCATGGTTTACGTTTTCCTACCGTCCAAGAACTAGCGGAAGGACTAAGTGATATACACGACTGTTCGATAAACCGAAAAGGGAAAAGAATGTTACGTATTGTGAATTGATATAGAGTCATTGGAGTTAAGGATTTATCTGGTCGAAACTTTTTTAAGAAAAGAAGAAGGAAGGAAGAGTGTTTATAATAGTCACCGGATAATACACGGTCCGGACCACTATGATCTCTATACTCGACCAGGTAGATTAGATCGGATAGACTAGATAGGATAGGTCGTCTATCCTCGACCAGAAAGGGAAGATCGGTTCCTTCGTCTCTACAATTAACCGTGAATCTTCATTTCGTACTATTCCTACATGTTCTTCGTTCGTGGTTTGTCTATTGTCAGAATGATCTTTCTTTCTCAGTCTCAAAAACATTTATAATAAAGGTCACCACCACCTTACGAGGGTTCTCGCACACAGAAATTTGCCGTCTTCTACGTTCACTCTCCCGTCTCTATCTAGTACAAAACACATTAAACCTACCTATAACGAAACTCGTAAATTCCGTCTCTAAACTCTTAGTCAAACCGGTAAGTAAAAAAACACAAATAAGACTTCCTATATTCTGGTAAACTCGATATTTGGTGAAACTGCCGATTTCCCTTTTAAGTCATAAGTTGTTTAACTTTTCAAACAAAACGTTCTTCGTCTCGTTCTTATCGGTCTGAAGAGGGAGAGTCCGATTGTTTATACAGTAAAAATAAAGTTCGTCGGGCCCGAGGTCGACAAGGACCGAGACTCCGGTCTCCGTCGGTACACCACACGATGTGTTCACTGGTTTGTCTTAAGGTCTGGTTTCGTGTTGTCTTGTAGCGATATGTACTGAAACAAGTCACTCCTTTGGATCTTAACTGATCTTTGGAAAATAATACCAGTCTACAAAGGACACAGACCAAAGACTTCACCTATTTTTCTTATATTTCTCTCCTGTCTCTTGTCCCGGGTCAGAAAGGTCAGTGACCTCTCCGAAGGTTTTTAGTATAATACCCCACTTATTCGATACAAAACCCATGATGGACAGTACCGTGTGTGAGTTGTGTATATAAGACGATCGGTGGTATCCATACGGGGTCTCTACCTTCTTACTTACCCCTTTTTTGACAAGACAGTCCATCGAATGTTGGATTGTCCATTTTATTTTTGTATATATTTCGATTCGTAATATATCAATTGTTATGGTATGACATATGGACTTCAAACAACTCTGTCATCTATAATTTACAATAGTAGTGTGTGTTTGTACGTTTTTCCATTGATACACTCCACTACCTACACGATTGGTCGGAATGACATCATTGGCAAAGTGTAATATATGTAGAAAGTTTGTTAGTGTAACATGTGGAATTTGAATGTGTTGCGATAAACAGTTATTATTGAGTTATTTCGACTCTGTAATAAAACGACTGTTTCTAGGTAGATCAGTTTCGATACCTACATCAGTACATACCCACACTCTCAACCTGATATTTCTTCCGACTCACGACTTCTTAACTACGAAAACTTGACACCACAACCTCTTCTGAGAACTCTCAGGGAACCTGACTTTCCTCTAGTTTGGACAGGTGGGATTTCCTTTAGTTGGGACTTATAAGTAACCTTCCTGTCTATGACTTCGACTTCGAGGTTATGCAACCTGCGGGGATTATGACCCTTTCTAACTTCCGTCCTCCTCTTTCCCTACTGTCTCCTACTCTACCGACCTACCGTAGTGACTGAGTTACCTGTACTCAGACTTGTTCGAGGTCCTCTGCCAGACCCTCCTCCGGACCACACGACGTCAGGTACCCCAGCGTTTCTCAGTCTGTGTTGACTCACTGACTTGACTTTGACTTTCGACTTCCCCCCTTCGATTCATATTACATATCCATACCTTTAATTCCCCCTATAAAGTAACAAGTAATTAAGTTGTATAATTAATTCGTTGATGATATATGGTCTGAATCCCTATGTTACCATTTCTTCTTGTTTTTACGAGGATAAGAGTTCCTTAAATATAAACTTAGTCCCTCTGACTTTTTTTTTGTCATTTATTTTTATTAAAGACTGTCACTATTCACCGTACTTCTTATAGGTTACTACATTGTCACTAGTGTCCACCTTCATGTCCGTTACGATCTAACCCATAAAACCCTTCTGAAGAGACTCCTCCGTTGTATACTGACTCCGACCTTCCTTCCTTAGGTGGTTCTTTTCTGGTTTCCTTTTTCTCAAGGTCCACCTTTCTTTCGTTCATGTCGTTAGAACCACGTAAATTCTTTGTCTCTCTTCCGGTCACAACGACCTTGTGTCTCGTGCTTCTTGCGTTCCCCCCCACGCTGTACCCCAGTCTCTCCTTCTGTCCTCCGTTTAGACATCCTTGGGAATACATTCTCCATTATCACTCTGTAGACATGACATAAAGTTATCGTCCCTCTTCCGGGGCGAATTTTGATCCCCTCTTTGACTAGACTGAATATAAGAATTTGTATTTACAAGTGACGATACGTCCTTGATTTGACTGGTAAGACCGGTGTGTCATTTTCCATCTGACCTCTCTCTCTTTCTCTCTGACTTCCGGTCTTCTGCCCATCTTTTCTTGCGTTGTAAGGTCTGCTCTTTACCCCCACCGGACTTGGTTCCGTCACCGTTGTTCTAATTTTTCGTTTTCGGTTACCTGCGATTATTACAAATTTTCCCTTGTAAGTATTCCGATCACTGAACACCCTGTACTCCTTCTCTAATCCTTCTTCCTCCTAACGTATCTAGATATAAGACCCGAACCCGTATCTCTATGACGAGAAACGAATTTACCCTCACCGGACGTAGATTCGGTGTACTGGGACGGAGAGGAGATCAGTCTGTTGACCTGGTGTCCACTCGTGGACTAGGTGTTCTTCCGTTAGGTATCTGACTAATAGGCAGATTTTACGTCTGTCCGAGATGGAAAATGTCTGAACTCAACCCTACGTGTCTCGTCCCCGACAACCGTCCTTTATTTTCGTTTGTTCGTTTATTCTTGTCTCCGACCCTCCGATACCTGACCTGAACTACGACCCGGAATCCCCGGGTACAATCACCGTCTCGTAGTAAAGAAGTTGTCACTTCTCGGTGTTGGGACAACAACTCCTGTTCTGTGGTCTCGACGGAACCTAGGTCTTATAAGAAAGCCACGTCAGTCGATAGGGTACGTAGTAGAAAGGTACTCTGGAACTCTAAATCGAAAATCAAGGATCCCTGAACCGGATATTAACTCTAAGAGTAAAAGTTCAGAGAACGATAGAACCTCGACAGATATCAAACTCACGTGAGTGAAGGAAATGGAAGGTCGGACGTGCGAAATTATAGGACCTCGTGAAAGACGGAAGGGTTATTGGACGATGTTCGCGTTGAGTAGGATTGTCAGATTTAGAGTCCTCTTCATCTTCCGGGGTGAACCTGTGACCCAGATTAGACACAAAAGGTTAGATTGTAGTACTTTCTCGAGAGTTAAAACCCATAAATGACAAGGTAGTCGTTTTGACTATGAAGTTGGACACAGAATAAGATGAGAGAGGTGACGAATCTAAGACTCCTTTAGATTGAGGATCAGACTCGGGGAGCTAAATGAGGGAAAGTTAGGATTGGGGTTTGTTTGTATTGTACTCAAAACTTCTAAGGACTCTATGCATCTCTTTACTCCAAGGACTTCTGTGTATCTCCCTTTTTTTCGGATGCCTGTCTTTCGCTTTGTGTTCGTAACTAAATCTTCTCACACCATATACCTTCTCTGTACTCATTTTATTAATCTCTATCCTCTTCGTCCTGTCTCCTTCGGTCTCCTCCATTCTTAACAACCATTTTTCCTCATAGATTTACACCGTTTCTCCTCCTCCTTCGACTACTTACTTTTCTGTGACTTCTTAGTGAGTGACCCTTCCGTAAACATTGAAATCACCCTGACTTGATACTCACCCAATTCACCTCCGACAACTGAATCATCTGAATAAAGTTCTTCAGAGAGGGATCCAAATACAGTAATTAAATAGTTTGTATATGTCTCAAGAAGGTTTGAGTTCTCTGACATACCTTTCTAGTCTGTTCCAGGGACTGTCCTTTCTTAAATACTTGGTAGTCTTCCTCTTATGTTTCTATATTTATTGATATAATGTTCGGAGATCTCTTCAACGGGATCCTCAATTCTCCGTTCTCCCTCTTAAAAAAGACCCTCTTTGACCCTTCTGAACTTCCTCTCCCATAAACTCGACCACACTTTATTTGAGTACCCTGTCCGACACGACCAGTACACTCTTGTGACTTCCCCTCCGTAACTTCGTACCTTTCATTCCCCACACACCAAAGTCCTTCCATTTTAACATGGATTTATTATATAATCCCAAAGAAAATCTTCCATTTTTACGTGCATTGATTTTCTCTTGATCAGTTATGTTGGACAAATCTGAAAGTTTTTTCCGAAACTGTGTAGTTTCTGATAAAAATTTTTCACTCAGTGGTACTTTAACGTCTTCTTTAACGATACAGTAGGTCCTCTGTTTTCCGTGAACCGACTCCGAGTCCCCGTCCTGTGGGGGACCCCGTAGTCGTGGGTGTCCCTCTGGTCCTTCAGACTCTCATCGATGTAAATATGATGGCTGACGAGAGATTCTCCCACCCCTTTCCCCCTTTCCCGCCGTGGCGAATGTTTGTGGACAACCACGTTATTTTCCACCCAACTTTTGCCATAATCCCACACACAATTCTGACTCTCACTCTACGATCCTACTTCAAACCTTGAAGTCCCTGGACCCTTTCACAATCAGCACCACGGGATCTTTATCCTTTCTCGACCCAAATCACGTGTTTGGTATCAAACGACTTGGAACTAAATCTAATGTTTATGATGGACGAGGGAAGGTTTGGGGAGGTTTACTGTCTTTTCCAGTAGACAAACAATATTTAGTCTTTATGCGTCCTTGTCTCTTACCTCTCCTCTGTAGTCGTTGTCTTAAAACCTTTCGTCTATTTATTCACCTTGAATGAATCGTTTTGGTCCTTTCCGTTTAGGATGTCATCATCACCCTTTTCGCCTTTATATAGGATTTTATATGGTGTCTTGAGGGGTTTCCGAGTTAGTTACCGTCGTGGTCCATGGTGATCTTCGTCCTCTCTTCTACTATAATTTTTCTTCCTTGGAGGGAGAATTCACATCCGACTGTCGGTTCTGGTGTCCGTAGTCTTCTTTCATAGATTATACTACCATCTCTGGTTTTGTTACTTTTTACTTACGTTACACCTTTTTCTCTTTTGTGTATACTGTCACTTTTGTGAAAAATTTAGTAATTTTAGGAGTCTCTCTTTTATAAAATAAGTCCTTTATCTTCGGTAAAGATTTTCTTTCCAGTCAAGTCAAGTCGAGTCAGCGAGTCCGCACAGGCTGAGAAACGCTGGGATACTTAGCGTCGTGTGGTCCGTAGGGACAGGTAGTGGTTGAGGGTCTCAAGTGAGTCTGAGTGCAGGTAGCTCAGTCACTATGGTAGGTCGGTAGAGGAGACAGCAGGGGAAGAGGAGGACGGGGGTTAGCGAGGGTCGTAGTCTCAGAAAAGGTTACTCAGTTGAGAAGTGTACTCCACCGGTTTTATGACGTCAAAGTCGAAATCGTAGTAAGGAAGGTTTCTTTAGGGTCCCGACTAGAGGAAGTCTTACCTGACCAACCTAGAGGAACGTCAGGTTCCCTGAGAGTTCTCAGAAGAGGTTGTGGTGTCAAGTTTTCGTAGTTAAGAACACGCGAGTCGAAAGAAATGTCAGGTCGAGAGTGTAGATATGTACTGGTAACCTTTTTGGTATCGGAACTGATCTGCCTGGAAACAACCGTTTCATTACAGAGACGAAAAGTTATACGATAGATCCAACCAGTATTGAAAGGAAGGTTCCTCATTCACAGAAAATTAAAGTACCGACGTCAGTGGTAGATGTCACTAAAACCTTTGGGGGTTTTATTTCAGACTGTGACAAAGGGGTAGATAAAGGGTACTTCACTACCCTGGCCTACGGTACTAGAAACAAAAGACTTACAACTCGAAATTCGGTTGAAAAAGTGAGAGGAGAAAGTGAAAGTAGTTCTCCGAAAACTCAAGGAGAAGTGAAAGACGGTATTCCCACCACAGTAGACGTATAGACTCCAATAACTATAAAGAGGGCCGTTAGAACTAAGGTCGAACACGAAGAAGGTCGGGTCGTAAAGAGTACTACATGAGACGTATNACTGTTATATGTCGGAACTACATGAGGAAAAGGATAAACCTTGGTCAGACAACAAGGTACAGGTCAAGATTGACAACGGGGGACTGGACGTATGTCCAAAGAGTTCTCCGTCCAGTCCACCAGACCATAAGGGTAGAGAGTCTTAAAAGGTGTCAAATAACACTAGGTATGTCAGTTTCCGAAACCGTATCAGTTATTTTGTCTTTATCTACAAAAAGACCTTGAGAGAACGAAAACTGCCGCGTGTCTCGTACCGACTCTCCTCGATACGGTACAGGCTCCAGTCCCCGTCTTCGGCCCTCCTGGGGTACGACCTCTCCGCCGCCGGTTCTCTTCAATGGGGTGCAGACTCCACTCCCCGTCGCTGGGTCTCACGGTCCGACACTGTCACGTCCTCGTCGGCTCTCCTCGGTGGGGTGAGGACTCCGGTCCCCGCCGCCGGTCCTCTTCGATAGGGGCCGAGATCCGGTCTCCGCCACCGGCCCTCCTCGATGGGTGCGGACTCCGGTCCCCGCCGCCGGTCCTCCTCGTTGGGGTGTAGGTTCCTCGCCCCGACGCGTCCGTGTCCTCCCGGATCTCCTCGATAAGGTGTAAGTTCCAGCCCTCCCCGCCGCCACTCCTCTATGGGGAGCAGGTTCCATTTTCTTTCCATGTAAGTCACTTAATTTTGTTTTTTATTGAGTACCTTTAATTTTGATATTATCGTCTTTATCTTTCCTAATTTTTTATTCAGTTCCTTTACATCATTTTTTCTGTTTCTTACACCCTCGTTTTTCAAAAACAAAAAAGAACGAACGGATTAATCTCGTGGTCAAATCCTTTGTGTTGTCAACTTAATACCTTCAATATTGTTTTCCTCTATAAATTATCTTCCCTCTTCTATCAGTTTCTTTATTTATTGTAAAGGGGTATTGGTTTCTTGAACTCAAAAAATTGGATTTCCCCGGGAGACTCACATGTCGTGTTTTATTTTTGTCGGGAGGTTGTTCATACAGTATTACTTTAAAGTCTTGTGAGTTTAAAGGTCTCTCTTATTGTCGTTTCTCTAAAATATTTTCATTAAATTTTTAGTCTCACCGAAGTCTAGAGAGTTCCTTTCGTGACTTTATGTCTTATGACCTCACCTAACGGTAAAGGAGGAGTAGTCTAGAAGGATTACTTCCCTAGCTTGGGTACAGAGGACACAGAGGACGTAATCGTCCGTTTAAGAAATGGTGACACGGTGAAACCAGATTGAGTTACTTTGATTCTGTACGGGCACCCCGGTGGGTTCTACCCGCCCAGAACCACCTCTCCAGACTGTCTTACACCAGGTGACCTCTTCCCTTACCGTTTGGTGAAGTCATAAGAACGGAACTCTTGGGGTACTTGTCATACTTTTCCGTTTTACTATCCTATGACTTTCTCCTTGAGGGGTCCAGTCATCCATGGGTTATACGATGACCTCTAGTCACCTCTTTATTGAAGTCTTTCTTACTTCCCTACCTCGTTTTCGTTTTTGTTATGGGAATACTACTATGTCACCTTCACTCTTTATCTAAATTCCCGGATCTAGACTATCTGTCTCACGGACTACTTGATACCTACCTCCAAGCACTGTGACATGTCCTCTGTCCCTAGTTCTGGTAGGGGTACCTTTTCTTTACGTTTTTTCGTTTTACCGACAGACCCCTCCGGAATGTTTATCGACACTTTTCTTCTCTTCGTTTTTCGTTTCCTCTTTTCCTTTCTATATTCGTAGACTTACGTCTCAAGGTTTCTTATCGTTCTTCTCTATTCTTTCGGAAGAAGTCTCTAGTTACGTTTCTTTGTCTTCTTTTCTTGTCTTACCCTTTCTGATCTCTAGAGAAGTTCTTGTAATCTCTATGGTTCCCTTGTAAAGTACGTTTCTACCCGAGCTATTTCCTGTCTTTACCAAACCTGGATTGTCTTCGTCTTCTATAATTCTTCTCCATCGTCCTTATGTGTCTTGACATGTTTTTTCTAGAAGTGCTGGGTCTATTAGTGTTACCACACTAGTGAGTGGATCTCGGTCTGTAGGACCTTACACTTCAGTTCACCCGGAATCTTTCGTAGTGATGCTTGTTTCGATCACCTCCACTACCTTAAGGTCANTTTCTACTACGACACTTTCACGACGTGAGTTATACGGTCGTTTAAACCTTTTGAGTCGTCACCGGGGTCCTGACCTTTTCCAGTCAAAAGTAAGGTTAGGGTTTCTTTCCTTTACGATTTCTTACGAGTTTGATGGCGTGTTAACGTGAGTAGAGTGTGCGATCATTTCTTTACGAGTTTTAAGAGATTCGGTCCGAAGTCGTTATGCACTTGGTGCTTGAAGGTCTACAAGTTCGACCAAAATCTTTTCCGTCTCCTTGGTCTCTAGTTTAACGGTTGTAGATGACCTAGTAGCTTTTTCGTTCTCTTAAGGTCTTTTTGTAGATAAAGACGAAATTACTGATACGGTTTCTGAAACTGATCTAGTGTTATTTGACACCTTTTAAGACTCTCTACCCTTATGGTCTGGTGGACTGGACGCAGAACTCTTTGGACATACGTCCAGTCCCCCGTTGTCAATCTTGACCTGTACCTTGTTGTCTGACCAAGGTTTATCCTTTTCCTCATGTAGTTCCGACATATAACAGTGGGACGAATAAATTGAAGATACGTCTCATGTAGTACTCTTTGCGACCCGACCTTCTTCGTGTTCGACCTTAGTTCTAACGGCCCTCTTTATAGTTATTGGAGTCTATACGTCTACTGTGGTGGGAATACCGTCTTTCACTTCTCCTTGAGTTTTCGGAGAACTACTTTCACTTTCACCTCTCACTTTTTCAACCGAATTTCGAGTTGTAAGTCTTTTGTTTCTAGTACCGTAGGCCAGGGTAGTGAAGTACCCTTTATCTACCCCTTTGTCACAGTCTGAAATGAAACCCCCCGAGGTCTTAGTGACATCTACCACTGACGTCGGTACTTTAATTTTCTGTGAATGAGGAACCTTCCTTTCAATACTGGTTGGATCTATCGTATAACTTTTCGTCTCTGTAATGAAACGGTTGTTTCCAGGCAGATCAGTTCCGATACCAAAAAGGTTACCAGTACATATCTACACTCTCGACCTGACATTTCTTTCGACTCGCGTTTTCTTAACTACGAAAACTTGACACCACAACCTCTTCTGAGAACTCTCAGGGAACCTGACGTTCCTCTAGGTTGGTCAGGTAAGACTTCCTCTAGTCGGGACCCTAAAGAAACCTTCCTTACTACGATTTCGACTTTGAGGTCATGAAACCGGTGGAGTACACTTCTCAACTGAGTAACCTTTTCTGAGACTACGACCCTCGCTAACCCCCGTCCTCCTCTTCCCCTGCTGTCTCCTACTCTACCGATCTACCGTAGTGACTGAGCTACCTGCACTCAGACTCACTTGAGACCCTCTACCACTACCTGTCCCTCCGGACCACACGACACTAAGTACCCCAGTGTTTCTCAGTCTGTGCTAACTCGCTGACTTGACATGACTTGACACACCGAAACCTTCTGACGTCACTCACACTATCTCATGATTTGGAAGTAGAAGGTAATCCCTTTACCTACACACGGTTCAACGAAGTCAGTACAGGTTAGGAAACGCCAGGATACCTGACGTCGGGTGGTCCGAGGAGACAGACCCTAAAAGATTCGTTCTTATGACCTCACCCAACGGTACAGGAGGAGGTCTCCTAGAAGGGCTGGGTCCTTAACTTGTAAGTAGAGAAATGTAGAGGACGTAACCGTCCACCTAAGAAATGACAATCGAGGTGGACCCTCGGGTGTCTTTATCAATTATGAGTTTTGTCTTTATATTTTTTACTTAGTTGATGTGAAGTCATTTTATTTTAAAATTAATTTAATTTTAAAATTTCCTTTATAGTTCTTACCGTTATATTGGTCCAATGGAACTCTAGACCTCCGTTTGTTTGTTTAATCCAATTTTCTCAAACTTTGTTTACGAAGAACCTCCATCCTTTAGTTCATGACCACCATCACTCCTTCACTAAAAGAACAAGTAAAAACAACCATTGTTCAGAACATCTTAACAGAAAAACTTGATACGTGTACATATTGAAATTATTTTTGTTTATGATTTAAGTGAACGTTTTCTAATGTTTCGGACACCACCATCCAGGCCTCGAGGTTTAAATCAGTCAGACCAAGAGATTGGGCATATAGTATATAGATGGTTGTCCCAGTTACTTCTCATATAATCTTTGGAGAGAGACAGAAATCAGCGATTCATTACAGGCTGAGAACGCTGGGGTACCAAACATCAGAGAGTCCGAGGAGACAGGTACCCTAAGAGGTCCGTTCTTATGACCTCACCCAACGGTAAAGGAAGAGACTCCTAGAAGGTTTGGGTCCCTAGTTTGGGTCCAGAGGACGTGACGTCCGTCTAAGAAATGGTTGACTCGATACTCCCTTCAGGAATGATCTTTGGATCTACGGAGTATAAACTAGTATAGGATGAGTCACGAAATGGATTATGACAAAATGTAATAAAACACTAATAGAATGAATAGAGTTATACTAGATATTTTTTATTAATCAGATCTTATTTTTCATTAATTTTCTATTTTGTTGGTTTAGACACTTGGAACAAACCTGGGTCTAAATTTTTTTTCTTTTGACACCTTTACGTTTAAATTTTATTAATCCCTATACATTTATACTTAACCCATAATCTTTTTTAATTCCTTAATATCAATTACACGACTGTTTCCAGACATATCAGTTTCGATATCAAAAAGGTCATCAGTACATACCTACACTCTCAACCTGGCATTTCTTCCGACTCGTAACTTCTTAACTACGAAAACTTGACACCACAACCTCTTCTGAGAACTCTCAGGGAACTTGATGTTCCTCTAGTTTAGTCAGTTAGGATTTGTTTTAGTTGAGACTTACAAGTGACGTTCCTGACTACGACTTCGACTTCGAGGTTATGAAACTGGTGGACTACTCTTCTCGACTGAGTAATCTTTTCTGGGACTACGACCCTTTCTGACTTCCATCCTTCTCTCCCCTACTGTCTCCTACTCTACCAATCTACCGTAGTGACTGAGTTACCTGTACTTGAACTCGTTCAAGGCCCTCCACCACTTCCTGTCCCTTCGGACCGAACGACGTCAGGTACCCCAGTGTTTCTCAGTCTGCACTGACTCGTTGACCTGTTGTTTATCGATTACACTCTATTATTGTATGACCGATAGAAAACAATTTCAGGAAATGACAAGCTCTACTATGACTTTATGAATAACGAAATACTAGGTTATATTAAAGACCTCAGGTTTATTATTTTTTTTCTGTACTAAGAGATACTTTCACCCGAATATTATAAGTGTGCACGGTGTCTGGAAACCTGTTCTATTCTGATAATTCAGTAAACGACATACTGTAAGAAAGGAAGTATACCTTTTTTTCTGTATGAACTATCCGATAGTAATTCTCATACCACGGTAAGGTAAGGGTTCTCTAGTGAATCAATTCTGTTTCCTTTCTTTATTTCACTTTCCAACGAGCCATTTCAAAAATATAAAACAGTACTTTTTTTAACATATGGATTATAAAACATAATAAAGAGTTATGGTATTAACTCTTTACTTTTCGTTCACCAACTATAGTGACAGTAAGTAGAATTTATGATTCTCACCTTCCGTACCCCTCTTTACCTTATGTAACGATTACCTTACATTTTACCATTTCGTTCAAACCTTTTGTCGGACCCTTACAGAGTTTATATCCCTATTTATTTCCTGTTTATATCTCAATGGTATACCGAGTTGTTAAGATGGCGATCCATATGTATTTCGTTTCTCTTTATTTTCAAAATACAGGTGTGTTTTTGAACTTATACTTACAAATTTCGTCACAATAAGTGTTATCGGTTTTTCACTTTCGTTAGATTTACAGAGAAGTTGACTACTTACTTAACACCTTAATTTCTTAGGACGAGTTTAACGTCCCGAAGGGACCATCGAATCACCATTTCTTGGGTGGACGTTTACATCCTCTGTTCTCTGACACCCAAGGTAGGGACCCGGTCCTTCTAGAGGACTTCCTCTTTTACCGTTGGGTGAGGCTATAAGAACGGACCTCTTAGGGTACCTATCTCCTCGGACCGTCCGATGTCAGGTACCCCAGTGTTTAGACGGTGCGTCGGAGTTAATAAGGTTTACCCTTCTCTAATGTGGTCTAGAGGTTGTCTTTCCACGGAGATGATGGGTCTTCCTTCTTCTTTTGAGAGTGGGGTACTATCGGGTCGGTTAGTCTCTGACATCGTCATTTTGGTTACTTTTGGGAGATATGAGACCTGAGGGTCGAAGGAGGTTACCTGAAAGACCAATAGTGTCGTTGTTGAGGGTTTAAAGGTGGGGTCGAAGGGGTTATTTTCATTCAAGGGGAAGGAGATTTTTTCGTCCAATGAGAAAGAACAAGAGACCAAACGGTATCTAACGTAAAGGGTTTGTCGTTAAGGGGACCAACAACAAGTCGACGATTCAATACAGGTTGAGAAACGTTGTGGTGTTTGACGTTGTGCGGTCCGAAAGAACAGGAAGGGATAGAGGGTCGACGACGACGACGATTCAGCGAAGTTAGTACAGGCTGAGACACGCTGGGGTATCTGCCGTCGGGTGGTCCGAGGGGGCGGGGACCATAAGAGGTCCGTTCTTATGACCTCACCCAACGGTAAAGGAAGAAGTTACGTACTTTCATTTTTCACTTTCACTTCCGCGAGTCAGCACAGGGTGAGAAGCACTAGGGTACCTGACATCGGATGGTCCGAGGAGGCAGGTACCCTAAAAGGTCCGTGTTCATAACCTCACCCAACGGTAACGGAAGAGGTAGCGATAGAGGGTCTCAGAGGAGTTTAAGTACAGGTAACTCAACCACTACGATGGGTCAGTAGAGTAGGAGACAGCGGAGGAAGAGAAGGACGCGAGTTAGATAGGGTCGAAGTTACGGAAAAGGTTACTCAGTCGAGAAACGTAGTCAACCGGTTTTGTGACTTCGACGTCAAAGTCATTGTCAGGAAGGTTACTTATAAATCCCAACTAAAGGAAATCTAACTGACCAAACTAGAAGAACGACAGATTCCCTGAGGGTTCTTAGAACAGGTCGTAGTGTTAAGTTTTTGTAGTCAAGAAGTCACGAGTCGGAAGAAATATCAGGTTGAGAGTGTAGATATGTACTGATGACCTTTTTGGTATCGAAACTGATATACCTGGAAACGACCGTTTCTCTACAAAAAGGAAAAATTATGTAACAGATCCAAACAGTATCGTTCCTCGTTCGTAGAAAATTAAGGTACAGACGACAGTGGTAGACGTCACTAAAACCTCGAATTCTTATGTTTTAGACAGTGACGAAGATGAAAAAGGGGGAGATAAACGGTACTTTACTACCCTCGTCTACAGTACTAGAATCAAAAAACTTACAACTCAAAATTCAGTCGAAAAAGTGAGAGGAGAAGGTGGAAGTAGTTCTCCGAGAAATCAAGGAGAAACGAAAGTGGATAATCTCACTATAGTAGACGTGTAGACTCCAACAACTATAAAGAGGACCGTTAGAACTAAGGTTGAACACTAAGTTGGTCGGGTCGTCAAGCGTACTACATGAGACGTATATTCAATTTGTTTGTCCCACTGTTATACGTCGGAACAGTATGAGGGAAGGGTTAAATCTTGGTCAACAAGGTGCAGACCAAGACTAACAACGAAGAACTGGGTGTATGTCCAAAGAGTCCTCTATTATTTTACCAGACCATAAGGGTAGAGAAATTCTTAAAAGGTCAAACAACACACTATGTGTCAGTTTCCGAAAGTATATAAGTTACACTTTGTCTTCATCTACAAAAAGACCTTAAGGTAACAAAAGAGATACTAGGTTGCTTACATCCGGTAAACTAGAGACCAAGGAGACGAAAAGATTTAGATCAAACATGTAGACCTTCAAGAGTCAAGTGTAAGACGAATTCGGATCGAACTTCCTAAAACTCGTATTGGAATTCGTGCGTTTTACTCATGTTAACATACCATCAAACTTGTAGGAAACCGTGACGGGAAGAAACCACAACCTTACTTTTGACTGTAAAAGGTCCGGACACCGGTGACGACTTAAAAGGTTTAAACGACCGTATAACTCATGTCGTGAAATTGTCGTAGTAGAAAATTCCTAAAATTTATCGAGTCGACCTTAAGGCAGTGGAGGTGATCGAAAAAAAACATCATTTTGAAGGATTCCGGGTGAACTAAAGTGTGAGGTCCTACAGTCCGAGATCCCCTCACTACTGTGGTGACACCGATAGACCCAGTAATTCTGGAAAAACCAAGAAGACACATAAGAACGGTGGAAAAATTTTAACGAAGACGAAGACAATCCAGGAATGGTAAAGACAGGAAATAACACGGGTAGGAACGTACTTTACAAGGGAACTACAGAGGTTAATAGAACTTCTCTAGAGATCAAAGATAACAAAAGGAGATGAAGAAACGTAACAAGTAACTTCTTCCGGAAGAATAGAGAGGAACGATAAGAGACCTTGAGACGTAAGTCGAACCATATAGAAAGAGAAAGAGGGAACGAAAAGTGAAGAGAAGAAAGGAATCTGTTGGTGAAACGGAAGAACGTAAAGAAAAAGAACCCCTACCAAAACCAGTGACGGAGGACGTGTTGCAATACTTAGAGAGAGGTATCAAGGAGTCCGCGAGACAGATACTCTAGATTAAGAGACTTAGATAAGTAGTGGAGGTGACATATTAGTATTAACTAAACTGAATCCAGGATGGACTTGCTGGATCACAAAAAGGAATGAAAGAAATTAAATTCGGACTTAAAACGTTATTCCTCAACGTTTACGGTGTCAATCGAGGTCTAGAACAAAAACGACTGACATATATCGAAGAAGGAGAAGTCGACGTTTTTTGTATTAGTTAGACTAAAGTCATAACTACTAAACCACTACAGGTACACACCTCAACAGGGAACATAACGACCTTTTCCCATAAACGAGACTGGTGACACAAGGGAACTGTCTGAGGTAATCGGAAACGGGGCGAAGTAAAACATGAGGTTCCGGTTTGAACGGACAATGAGGTACATAGAGAACTGAAGGATGAAAGCGTAAGGTTAGGGGATACTACTTTTCCTGTACGAAAAAGTCACAATAAAGATCTTCCAGAACATCCAGAAGTATCTTGACCAGTTGAAGTCGAAGAAACTGTAGTCACCAACCCGGTGTCAGAACCCAATGATAGAACAACTTACCAAAAACGGAACCTTTGATTAGTTCTAGTAAGACAGTAAAAACTCTGACGTGGGTTCATCACGTAAAGTCTGAGAAGATAACTGATACTCTCGAAAGGAGATTCCCTAAAAACAGGAATCTCCTGTAGGAGATTCCTGTAAAGGAGATTCCCTAAGGACGGGTGTCATCATCTATATTACCAGTAGACTTAATTTTAAGTGGGTAAGGACAGGTAAAATCAAGTGACTAAGGATTCTACGACTATAGGTGAGAACGGTATAGGACTAACTGATACAAGTTAAATGGAACTAAGTACCTGGATTATTAGGTCCAACGATACGTTATGACAAGAAATGTCGTAGTCTGAAATGAAAGTGGTGGTCTGTGTAGGTGTTGACTCGTAGTAATGGTGAAACCACGTCGACGAAGTAAGAAAGACCTCGATATTCATAAACGGAAAACGAGAAGGGTTCATCGTATAACCTGTGGAAGGTTTGACCCCCCGAGTAGAAGGTCACAGTATAGGAAAACGGAAAAGTATGGTAAGTACCCCAAGAGTACCGTTCTTCTGGTCTTACCAAATGGTAAGGGAGAAGGTCACCTGGTGCAAAACAGTCTTGAGAGGTGATACTGTGCAGGTAGAACCCTCCGGGAAGTTCCACGTCGAGTATCGAAGTGACCCAATGTGTTCGGGGAAACGGTGTCGTTCTACACTAGGTATTTCCCCTTAAGGATACCATGACATCTTATTTAAGTGAAAACGATCATTTTATTGACCGATAATATACTAATTTCAACTGTATAAACCACCGTATTCACCCCAGGTTTCCTCCGTTTGCGTCTCTGATACCGACGATCTTAGTTCGCTCCATTGGACGTGATTCAGTGGACACGAATAGTGAGACGACTCAGCGACTGACGAAAGTTAAACCTCTGACAAGAGAACCTAAGGTTCGGGGTAAGAAAACACAAAACTCGGGAGATTGAAATAAGTCCGAGACCCTTCCGAAACAGGAGATTCCTCTTTCTAAAGTAGACAGACCACGTTCCGAAATAGGAATCATGAGTTCAACAAAAGACCTCGTACACCATCGATCCAAGAGACAACCTCTGACTCGATTGCCCCTTGACAAGGAAAACCTTAGACCCGTTTCCGAGATAGTTGAAAGAACCCAAAGACCCTCTTGAATCCCTTTACCCTTGGGTGTGTAGATTGACGAGACTTCCGTCAGGAGGAAACCTCTGAGCCCGATCAAGTACAAATTTTTGACACCTGTGGGAAATGACGTAAAAATTGATTCACCCGATCTGTTTGATTTTCATTAATCCTTAATGTCGACGGTAATACCCCTTGAAAGTTCGAGGGGTTTAAGTTTATTCTAATTTAACCTCCTGATGTAAGATTTTAAATTTGTTTGTAAAGTGACCATTGACCTTTGTACATGGTTTGAGATTTTGACGGAGAAACGTTCTAAGACAAAGATTTAAACGGTTTTATTGGTCTTTTCTTTTTTTAGATGGTCTCGGAGTTTGACAACATAAGGGGAGGGGTTGAAGACCAAAACCCGGTAGACACACAGAGGTGTGTGAAACAGAGTCTGAGGCGGGACCGCCGGTAGCACACGAGGACGAGGCTGGGGTTACAGTAGAAGGAGAGAGGAGACGTTTTTGGACGGGGAAGTTTTGTAGTCTGGGAGACTCTTAGGTTTACGATTTGGGGATTAATGACAAAGATTCTGTTTACCTCGTTTATTTGTTGATTTTACTTCCTAAATTTGTCGTTAACAGGATATAAGAACTTTTATCTGTTTATCTAAGGTTTTGAGAATCCCCTTTAAAACAAAAGATAAAGGTAGACCAACCACTTCAAAAACCATCCAGTTGATACGATAAGTTTTCCAAGCTGGAAACAAAGTTCATTCCGGTAGAATTCCCCTTTAGAATTGTCTCTCTTGAGGTTTGGTGCGTCCTCTGTTGTCTGACAAAAGAAACTAACTATACGTCTTCAAAGATTTTCTGTTGAACTGAGGTCTTTGTCAAGATTTTCCTAGAAATATCATACGGTCTTTTTGTTAAACCCAGTTTGATAAGAAGACTCAAAACATAAAAACATGGACTCTGTACCGATTGTAAAATTTATTTTGGTAGTTAAGGGACAAACGTAGACAGACACGTGAGTACACACAATCAACGAGTCAGTACAGACTGAGAAACGTTGGGTACCTGACATTGGATGGTCTGCGGACACAGGCACCTTAAGAGGTCCGTTCTTATGACCTCACTCATCGGTAAGAGAAGAGGTCCCCTAGAAGGACTGGGTTCCCAACTTGTACCCAGAGGACGTAACGTTCGTCTAAGAAATGGGAGACTCGATGTATATAGATATATACATAGACATATACACGCCATAAAAAAAAAAGAAAAGATGGAGACCTATCATAACGATTTTAATTAAGTTTTCTCGAAATAAATTAACCGAATTTTTGTTTTTTTCGTTTTGTTTGTTTACTCGTGAATTTACTTTATTTTATAATGTCTCTGGAAGACCCAAATGTACTATGTCAAACTTTCGTTCAAACCCCTATGACCAAATTAATTTTGTCCGTATAGGAACCTCAATGGTCACAAACTTTGATTACGTCCGTATGTTAAAAATAATATGGACCCAATTAACCAGTCTATTTAAGTACAATAGAAGTAATGTTTTAAACACTCGTTATGTACCATACTATTTCAAAAAGTACTTACAACTTTCGTTCACTTAACATTCATACACTTACTCTATATCTGAAGACCCATTTAGAAAATTTGTCAAAGGGGTTTAGAAAAACCGTAGGACTTTGAAATATCAAAACAACGACGACGACGACGACAATTCAGTGAAGTCGGCACAGGCTGAGACACGCTGGGGTATCTACCGTCGGGTGGTCCGAGACGACATGGACCCTAAGAGGTCCGTTCTTGTGACCTCACCCAACGGTAAAGGAAGAGGTTACGTACTTTCACTTCAGTGAGTCAGTACGGGTTGATCATCGCTGGGATACCCGACGTCGGATGGTTCGAGGAGGTAGGTACTCTAAAAGATCCGTTCTCATGACCTCACCGAACGGTAACGGAAGAGACATGTCAGTAATTTATAGATCTAGTGAGGGTTTATTCTAGTTTTATGATCTTGTAATGAATTTTATCCAAGTAGATGAAAACTGAAGGAAATGTTTCCTGATTTCTATAAACTCGTAAGAAACCGTAACGGAAAGAAACCTTAACCTTACTTTTGACTGGAAAAGGTCAGGACACCGGTGACGACTCAAAAGGTTTAAACGACCGTATTACTCACGTCGTGAAAGTGTCGTAGTAGAAAGTCCTAAACTTTGTCGAGGTGACCTTAAGGTAGTGGAGGTGATCGAAACAAGCATCACTACGAAAGATTCCGGGTGAACTGAAGTGTAAGGTTCTACAGACCGAGATCTAATCACTAGTGTAGTAGTACTAATAAACCCAGCACTTCTAGAAAAAACATATCAAGAAGACACATAAGAACGGTGGAGAAGAATTATAGAAGACGAAGACAATCCAGGTTTGGTAAAGACAGGAAATAACTCGGGTAGAAACGTACTTTACAAGGGAACCATAGAGAGTAAAAGAACTTCTCTAGAGATCAGAAAGGGTAAGACAAGAAAAGGAGATAAAGAAACGTAACTAGCGACTTCTTCCGAAAGAATAGAGAAGAACGATAAGAGACCTTGAGACGTAAGTCTACGAATATAGAAAGGAAAAGAGGAAACGAAAAACGGAGAGAAGAAAAGTGTCGATAAACATTCCGGAGAGGTCTGTCGGTAAAACGAAAAAACGTAAAGAAAAGGTACCCCTACCAGAACTAGGGACAGAGGACATGTTACAGTGCTTGGAGTAAGTTATCAAGTAGTCCGTGAGATAGATAGTCTAGATCTGGGGATTTAGATAATGAGTGAAGGTGACATATTAGTATTCCCTAAACTAATCCAGTATGGACTTACCAGATCGCCAAAAGGGATGAAAGAAGTTAAATTCAGACTTATACCGTTATTCCTTAAGTACTAGACTCGGTGTCAGTCGAGGGCCACAACAAAAACAACTGACATATCTCGAAGAGGTAGAAACCGCCGTTTCTTATATTAGTTAGACTTAAGTCACAACTGGTAGACCACTACAGGTACACATCTCAGAAGAGAACACGACTACCTTCTCCCACAAACGATACTGGTCACGTAAAAGAATCGTTTTGAGATAATCAGAAACGGGACGAAGTAAGACGAGGTTCCGGTTTAAACGGATAATGAGGTCCACAAAGAACTGAAGGATGAAAACGTAAGGTCAGGGGATCTTACTTTTCCTGTAGAAAAAACCCACAATCAAGATTCTCTAGAACATCCAGAAGTATCTTGGTAAGTTGAAGTCAAAGAAGTCGTAATGACCAACCCCGTATCTGAACCTATTGACACTATAAGTTACCAAACGGAACCTCTGCTTGTCTTTAGTAAGACAGCAAAAACTCTGACGTAGGTTCATGACGTAAAGCCTGAGAACAACTGGTACTACCGATGAGGTAAAGAAGACTCCCTAAGGACGGACGTCATCATCTTCATTACCAGTAGACTCAATTTAAGTGGGTAAGGTCAGGTAAAATCAAACGACTAAGGATCTTACAGCTGCAAGTGAGAACGGTAGAGAACAAACTGGTGAAGGTTAAACGGAACTAAGTACCTGGACTGTAAGGTCCAAGGATACGATATAACGAGAAATGTCGTAGCCTAGAACGAAGGTTAAGGTTTCTTTCCGTTACGGTTTTTTTTTTCTTTCCATTGCGGTTTCTTACGAGTTTGATGGTGTGCTAACGTGAGTAGAGTGTGCGATCATTTCGTTACGAGTTTTAAGAGGTTCGGTCTGAAGTCGTTATGCACTTGACACTTGAGGGACTACAAGTTCGACCAAAATCTTTTCCGTCTCCTTGGTCTCTAGTTTAACGGTTGTAGGCGACCTAGTACCTTTGTCGTTCTCTGAAGGTCTTTTTGTAGATAAAGACGAAATAACTGATACGGTTTCGGAAACTGATACACCTAGTGTTATTTGACACCTTTTAAGACTTTTTCTACCCTTATGGTCTGGTAGACTGGACGGAGAACTCTTTAGACATACGTCCAGTCCTTCGTTGTCAATCTTGACCTGTACCTTGTTGTCTGACCAAGGTTTATCCTTTTCCTCATACAGTTCCGACATATAACAGTGGTACGAATTAATTGAAGATACGTCTCATGTAGCACTCTTTACGACCCGACCTTCTTTGTGTTCCACCTTAGTACTAACGGCCCTCTTTATAGTCATTGGAGTCTATACTTCTACTGTGGTGGGAATACCGTCTTTCACTTCTCCTTGAGTTTTCGGAGAACTACTTTCACTTTCTCCTCT